>UESW01003678.1:22724-49279 GCA_900491605.1 Calamus simplicifolius | reverse complement strand
AATTGAAACAAATGGGTGAAACTTTGTTGAATTATCCTCTGCAAGAATCGAAAATGTTGATAGATTTGTTGGGTGCTCCCTCCACGTGGGGAGGGAACCGGCCCATGATAACAAACTATGATCATGATAACAAACTGCATCACAGTTTGTTACGGAGCCCATGATAACAAACTGCATCATAGTTTGTTACGGAGCTGTTTTCAAAAAGGGAAAACAAACCCGGAAATAAAGTAGGGGGAGAGAGATCCGTATGAGAAAATACGAGAGAAGAAAAATCCCAGATTGGGGTGAGAGCCGTGCGCGGCCTGAGAGAGATCCAGAGAAGCCCAGGCTTGGGAAAAATCCTGTGCAACCTCAGGAAGTCGATACGGACGAGTCTGAGAGCATATTTGGGGGCACGGAAGAGCAACCACACGTTGGTGAGATCCTTCTTGTACCCACATCAACTATTATTTTAAGTTCGAAGTGTTTCCTAATTTTTGGGCAAAAAGAAATTAGGAGAAAAGTTGTAATCTTTTATTAAGATTAGTGAAGTGCTCTCGGAATTTGTCCCGTGGTTTTTTCCTTTCACATTGGAGGGGTTTTCCACGTAAATTTGGTGTTTTTGTGTGGTGTTTATTTTTATTCCGCATATTCTGTGATTGTGGTAGATCGGTATATTTTTCTGTGATTGTGCACGCATATTTGTTCCGAGGGTGATTGAGGGTGTATTCCCAACAATAGTGGTATCAGAGCAAGGTTGCAAGCCCAGAACAAATTATTTGAGCGTGCCACAGATGGATTCTACCACTAATACTAGCAGGATGATTAGTCTCAATGGCAGTAATTGGTTGATTTGGAAACCAAAGATGATGGATCTCTTGTATTGCAAAGATTTAGCCAAGCCGATTGAGAAGATGGGAGAGAAGCCAGAAAAATATGATGATGAAGATTGGGCTACTATGGATAGAAAAGCAATCAGTGTCATCAGGCAATGGGTGGATGACACAGTATTCCATCATATTTCAAATGAAACCTCAGCCTATGAACTATGGAAGAAGTTAGAAGGGTTGTATGAGAGGAAAACTGCTGGAAACAAGCATACTTAATCAGAAAGCTTGTAAATCTGAAGTACAAGCCGGGAAAATCAATTGCAGAGCACCTAAATGAGATGCAGCATTGTGAACCAGCTGGCCACAATGAAGATGCTTATGGAAGATGAACTTCAGGCACTCCTGTTGTTGAGTTCTCTACCTGATAGTTGGGAGACACTGGTGGTGTCATTGAGTAACTCCGCCCCTGATGGAGTTATCACCATGAGTCAGGCTACTAGCAGCTTGCTCAATGAGGAGAAAGAAGGAAGGGAACTGGAGAGTCTCAAACACAGACAGATGTATTTGTCACAGAGGACAGAGGGAGACAGTTTACTAGAAAAGAAAACAACAGAGGCAGAAGTAAATCCAGACCAAGGAAGGAAATCGAATGCTACCATTGTCATAAGAAAGGACACTACAAAAGTGAATGTAGACTGCTAAAGAAGAAGAACAATGAAGGCGGTAAGGCAGAAGATAAGAAAGATAGAGAGGTAGCAGCAGTTGCCTCAGGAGAAGACATCATTCTATTTACAGAATGTGTTGATAAGTGCTTAGCCACCACATCAAATCAGGTTGATTGGGTGGTGGATACTGGAGCTTCTTATCATGCCACACCCAGGAGAGAGTTCTTCACATCCTACAGGATAGGTGATCTTGGTGTGATCCGAATGGGAAACAATGGTGTTTCCAAAATATATGGGATAGGAGAAGTAGTGGTCCAGACCCGTGAAGGCAGCAGATTGATACTCAAAGAAGTCAGACATGTTCCAGATCTCAGGATGAATCTCATCTCAGCAGGCAAGCTAGATGAAGAGGGATATGTTAGCCAGTTTGGGGGAGATCAATGGAAGTTAATCAAAGGTGCTATGGTGATTACCAAAGGACAGAGATCATGCACATTATACAAGTTGTAGTCCAGTTTGGTTAGGGGAGAGGTATGCGCAGCAGAGCATGATACTGCAGATTTGTGGCACAAGAGATTAGGCCATATTGGCGGAAAGGGATTGCAAACTCGCGTCAGGGCAGGGGTCTTACTAGAGATACAGGACAGAGTTCTCAGTGATTGTACCCACTGTGTGGTGGGTAAGCAGCACAGGGTGACATTTCAGAGTAGCTCCAAGAAGAAGACTGACCTTTTGGAGCAAGTGTACTCAGATGTGTGCGGACCCATGAGGGAGAAGACCTTAGGAGGAGCCTCATATTTCGTCACATTTATAGATGATGCTTCCAGAAAGGTGTGGGTTTTTGTTTTAAAGTCCAAGGATCAGGTGGCAGCAGTTTTTGAGTTTTTTCACAGGCTTGTGGAGAGGCAGACAGGAAAGAAGTTGAGATGCATTCGTACAGACAATGGGGGAGAGTACATAGGAGTCTTTCACCAGTACTGCAGAGCACAAGGCATCAGACATGAGCAAACAGTGCCAAAGACTCCACAGAGAATGGAGTAGCTGAGAGAATGAACAGGACAATAGTGGAGAGAGTCAGGTGCATGCTCTCCCAGTCCAAGTTGCCCAAGAGCTTTTGGGGGGAGGCAGTCCAGACAGCATGTTATTTGATAAATAGATCTCCCTCATCAGCTCTAGATGGAGAGGTGCCAGAGAAGGTGTGGACAGGCAAGAATGTCAGATATGATTATCTAAGGATTTTTGGCTGCAGGGCATTTGTGCATGTGCCTAAGGATGAGAGGACAAAGTTAGATGACAAGACAAGACAATGTATCTTTCTGGGGTTTGGTGATGAGCAGTTTGGCTATAAGCTGTGGGACCCAGTTGATAGGAAGGTAGTCAGGAGCAGAGATGTCATATTCTATGAGGATCAAACCATAGAAGACATCAAGAGGGCAGAGCATCAGTCTGAGTCAGATATGTATGGCCCAGTAGATATAGAGCCTGTCAGTCCTCCAGCAGTTCATGCAGATGAGCCAGAGAAACAGCCAGTACAGGGTGCAGATGAGCAGCAGCCTACACCTATTGAGGATACAGATCAGGAGATTCAGATCCCTGAGGAGGAGCTACCGACAGAGGTGAGGAGATCCACGAGAGCAAGGCAACCATCTAGTCGGTATTCAGTGTATGAATATATCATGTTGACAGATGCAGATGAGCCAGAGTCATATGAGGCGGCCCATGTCAGTGAGCAGCGGGAGCAGTGGCAGAGAGCTATGCAGGAGGAGATGGACTCTCTTCTGCATAATCATACATATGACTTGGTAGCTAGGCCCAAGGGGAGAAAGGTACTCAGAAACAAGTGGGTCTACAAGGTAAAGGCAGAAGAGAAAAGCTCACAGCCTAGATATAAAGCACGACTAGTTGTGAAGGGCTTTGCACAAAAGAAGGGAGTTGATTTCGATGAGATATTTTCTCCAGTAGTGAAGATGACCTCAATCAGGACGGTGTTAAGATTGGCAGCTAGTATGAACATGGAGGTAGAGCAGTTGGATGTGAAGACAGCATTCTTGCACGGTGACTTAGAGGAAGAGGTCTATATGGAGCAGCCTGAAGGTTTCAAGGTGAAAGGCAAGGAGCACATGGTGTGCAGACTTAGAAAGAGTCTGTATGGTCTCAAGCAGGCGCCCCGACAGTGGTACAGAAAGTTTGAGGCTTTCATGGTACAGGTTGGTTATAAAAGAACAACCACAGATCATTGTGTCTTCATTAGAAGGTTTCCTGGGGTGATTTTATCATCCTTCTCTTATATGTGGATGATATGTTGATTGTTGGGCAGGACTCCAGCAAGATTGCCACACTGAAGAAGGAGTTAGGGAAAGCTTTTGATATGAAGGATATGGGGCCAGTGAAACAAATATTGGGGATGCATGTATTCAGGGATAGACAAGCATGCAGGTTATGGTTGTCCCAGAAGAAATACATAGAGAAGGTGCTTCAGAGATTCAGCATGAGCAATGCCAAGTCAGTGGCATGTCCACTAGCTGGACACTTCAAGATGAGTTCAGAGCAGAGGAAGAGAAGCAGGAGATGAATAGAGTCCCTTATGCCTCAGCCGTGGGTAGTCTTATGTATGCTATGGTCTGTACCCGACCAGACTTAGCATATGCAGTTGGCTTAGTGAGCAGGTTCCTAGCGAATCCAGGAAAGGAGCATTGGGCAGCAGTCAAATGGATCATGAGGTTTTTGAGAGGTACAACTAGCTTGAGTCTTTGTTATGGACAGGGAGAACCTGTGTTACAGACATATACAGATGCAGATATGGCAGGAGATGTTGACTCCAGGAAGTCCACATCCGGTTACTTGGTTACATTTGCAGGAGGTGCAATTTCATGGCAGTCCAAGTTACAGAAGTGTGTTGCATTATCGTCTACAGAGGCCGAGTACATAGCAGTGACAGAAGGATGCAAGGAGATATTGTGGCTGAAGAGATTTCTTCAGGAGCTGGGTGTTAGACATGATACTTATGTGGTCTATTGTGACAATCAGAGCACTATTCACCTGAGCAAGAATCCGACTTTTCACTCTAAGTCGAAGCACATTGATATGCGTTATCACTGGATCAGACAGGTCCTGGAAGAGAAGCAGTTGCTGTTGGAGAAGATCCATACAGATGATAATGGGTCAGATATAATGACAAAGTCATTACCTATCAAGAAGGTTGAAGCTTGTAGAAAGAAGCAGGCTTGGTGGATTTCCCCACGTAGTCGGGAGGGGGAGATATTGTTGGGTGCTCCCTCCACGTGGGGAGGGAACCGGCCCATGATAACAAACTGTGATCATGATAACAAACTGCATCACAGTTTGTTACGGAGCCCATGATAACAAACTGCATCATAGTTTGTTACGGAGCTGTTTTCAAAAAGGGAAAACAAACCCGGAAATAAAGTAGGGGGAGAGAGATCTGTATGAGAAAATACGAGAGAAGAAAAATCCCAGATTAGGGTGAGAGCCGTGCGCGGCCTGAGAGAGATCCAGAGAAGCCCAGGCTTGGGAAAAATCCTGTGCAACCTCAGGAAGTCGATACGGACGAGTCTGAGAGCATATTTGGGGGGCACGGAAGAGAAACCACACGTTGGTGAGATCCTTCTTGTACCCACATCAACTATTATTTTAAGTTCGAAGTGTTTCCTAATTTTTGGGCAAAAAGAAATTAGGAGAAAAGTTGTAATCTTTTATTAAGATTAGTGAAGTGCTCTCGGAATTTGCCCCGTGGTTTTTTTCTTTCACATTGGAGGGGTTTTCCACGTAAATTTGGTGTTTTTGTGTGGTGTTTATTTTTATTCCGCATATTCTGTGATTGTGGTAGATCGGTATATTTTTCTGTGATTGTGCACGCATATTTGTTCCGAGGGTGATTGAGGATGTATTCCCAACAAGATTCTGGTTTATAAGTTGTCCAAAGGAACTGCCTCAACTCCCAATGAAGATAATTCTTGTTTGAGGGCATCTGCATTTCTGAAATGCAACACAAACATGCCTGCATTCACAGCAGCTTCAACATTTGTCACCCTGAAATTGGATGGAATCAATTACATCAGTAGTACATGACGCAAACAGCTGTCAGAGAAGAAATCACAGGCTAGCTGATCACTGCAAAGAAATCATAACAAACCCCTCTCCTCATATTATGAATCCAAAACCTTAGAGGGTGTTTTTGAAAACTACCCTGCTTTCGATTTCATTTTCATTAAAAAACAGAAAACTCTTGTAAAAACGTATTTATCAATTGAAATAAATAATTCTTTCGAAACATAACTCTAAATAACAGAAACCGGTTTAAAATACTTTTTTTTTCTTTTTCATCAAAATAAAGAAGGAATAGAAAACAAAAATTAGAGAATTTGAAAACAAAGGAGTAAACACTTTATTTATTTATTGCATATCTTATTTCAGAAAATAGTTTTTGTTCTCATTTACCAAACACGTATTTTGGAAATCTGAAAACAAAATATGAAAACTACTTCAGAAAATGATAATAGAAAGTAAAAAATAGAAAATGTTTTCGAAAACCAAATGCAAACTTACATTTTCTGGCAATACTTTTCTCATTTTTAATATTTCTGGAAGGTCATTGTGTTAACTGACAAGAATGATATCCTTGCTGAATGCAATTGATATTCTCAATTTTTTTCTTGGCTGACCAAGATTTACTGTTAAAAAGTATACCATTAAAATGGGAAATAATCTCTTTTGGGACTATGATGCAAAAAAAAAAAAAATATCGCATCAATCAAAGTATGGTGGGAATATATAGGACAGTCATGGCAATTTTGGCAGAAAACAACCTGTCATCAATGGAGATACAGCTTACTGGCTTAACTCCAAGATGATGCAACACTTTGAATAAAATTCAGGAGCAGGCTTCCTTTTCCCTGCGTACAAGAATGAAATAGGTAGAAACCATGCATCACCACTCCAATCAGCAACTCACACAAGCCCTAGCATACAGGTGGAGTGTGGTTTGACACTTGACACACAACAGATGAGAAACCCCGGGATCCCTCTCTTTCCATTCCTTCAGTACTCTTTCATCCTCTTAACCATTAAGTACTCTACTTCAACAACAAAAAAAAGAAGAAAAAGAAAAAAAGCATCCAAATTGAAACTAATTTTGATAAGAACATGTCTCAGGTGATGGTCAGCATGGGCCAGCTTTTGGATGGATGCCATGCCTGCAGTTTCTATGGTGCAAATTTTAGTGTTCGATCAGTCTACAATGTGCAAAAATGTACCAGAAGCTGAAAATTAATTAGGTTTTCTAATGCTATCCAAGGGTTTGTTTAAATATATAGACTGAAAAACAGTATGCCTTTTAAATAAATCAATTATTATTTTCTAATGCTATCGTAAATTGTCGCTTATCTGAAGCACATGCTTCCTCAGATATCAATATTTCTCCAAAGGAATTAGTCAATTACTAAATAATATTGGCCATGTTAAACTTCTAGGTGCACAAGTGAGATATTTAAATTAGAAATATAATGATGGGTCTGACAACTATCAAGCTTTCAAAGTTCAAAACAAAAGAAGGTTCTACGATGAGCAGAAAAATTACCAATTATACAAGAACAGAATGTCCATGATAAATACTTCGAGAGCTGTAACTTCTCTTCAATCATCTGTTAGGGTTTATACCTTGATGAATAGCAATGGGATTCCCCGTTGAACAAGAACTAGAACTAAGGATTTCTAATCCTGTTAGGTTTAGACCTTGATGAATAGCAATGGGATTCCCCGTTGAACTAAGGATTTCTAATCCTGTTAGGTTTAGACCTTGATGATAGCAATGGGATTCCCCGTTCACAAGAACTAGAACTAAGGATTTCTAATCCTGTTAGGTTTAGACCTTGATGAATAGCAATGGGATTCCCCGTTCAACAAGAACTAGAATTAAGGATTTCTAATCCTGTTAGGTTTACTTCTTGAAAAGGAGGAAGATGGGGAGGAGAAAGAAAGGGCTGCCGCCCTATGATGAGAGAAGGGAATTTTTGGGAGAAAAGAATCTGTTCTCTATTCCATCCAAACCCTAGAGACTAGAGTTTAAATACATCCACGAAGTGGGCCAGGCCCAGACTCAACAAAAAACTCCCATGGACTAAACCAATGAGATTAAACTAATCCCCAAGCCCGTGTACACCCGTGACTTGATTTAATCTCAACCCTTGGACTCAAACCCAGCCCAATACAAGTTAGCCCACCTGGGCCTTGATAGCACCACACCAGGCCCAACAATCTCCACCTTGGTGCTTTCAAGGCCTCAGCACGTCCACTGTGTCCATCAGCTTTAACAACGAAATACACTTTTGAAAACTGTCCCGTGGAAGAACCTTAGTCAGTGCATCTGCTGGATTTTCTTTGGTGTATACCTTCACCAGCTCCACCTCACCATCTTCCACCAGCTCTCTGATCCTGTGGTATCTGAGGTCAATGTGCTTCGTCCTGGCATGATAGACTGCATTCTGCGCAAGCATCAGAGCACTCTGGCTGTCACTATGCACCTGGACAACCTTCTGATCAAGTCCCATCTCCAGCATCAAGCCCTTCAGCCAAAGAGCTTCCTTTGCTGCCTCTGTGATACCTATGTATTCTGCCTCCGTGGTAGATAAGGCTGTGATGGGCTGCAGACATGATCTCCACGATACTGGACCACCAAACAGGCTGAACACAAAGCCTGTTGTGGATCTCCTAGTGTCCACATCTCCACCAAAGTCTGCATCCACATACCCATATAACTGCCCACGAGCCTCCTTGGATAAGTTGGATCTCTCAGCATCTTCTTGCTGTCCATAGCAAATACCAACCCCAACTGTACCTACCAAGTACCTGAAGATTCCCTTCAGTGCTCGCCAGTGCTCCCTACCAGGCTGCGCCATGAACCTGCTCACCTGGCTCACTGCATGGGCTATGTCTGGCCTACAACATACCATGGCATACATAAGGCTCCCAACACCAGAAGCATATGGTACCTTCTCCATCTCCTGAGCCTCCACCTCAGTCTGTGGTGACATGGTCTTCGATAAGGAAAAATGTGCTGCCAAAGGTAGTGCTGTCGGTTTGGCATCCTTCATCCCATATCGCTCCAGAATCCTTTTAATGTAGCCACCCTGACTCAGATGCAGCACACCCTTGGATCTATCTCTGATGATTTCCATCCCTAGGATCTTCCTGGCTGGCCCCAGATCCTTCATCTCAAACTCCCGAGACAAAGCTATCTTCAGTTCCTGTACAGCCTTCTCACTCTTGCATGCTATCAGCATGTCATCTACATACAAGAGTAAGTACATCCTAGACCCATCATCCAGAGATTTAACATACACACAAGAATCATACTCACACCTGAAAAGTCCAATGCTCCTAACATAAGTGTCAAATCTCTTGTACCACTGCCTCGGCGACTGCTTCAGCCCATACAGAGATTTCTTCAGCAAACAGACTTTCCCATCTGATCTTGGTTCTCTAAACCCTGGTGGCTGCTCCATGTAGATGCTCTCCTCCAAATGACCATGGAGGAATGCTGTCTTCACATCCATCTGCTCCAGCTCCAAGTCCTGAGCTGCTACAATACTCAATAATAGTCTGATGGAAGTGTGCCTGACAACTGGAGAAAATATCTCACCATAATCGATGCCTTCTTTCTGAGAGTATCCTTTGGCCACTAGTCTTGCCTTATACCTGATACCCTCTTGTTCTGAAGCTCCTTCCTTGCGCTGATAAACCCATTTACAACCAATGGGTTTCTTTCCTTGTGGCAGCTGGACCACCTGCCACGTATTATTGCTGTGAAGAGACTGCATTTCCTCTGCCATAGCATGGATCCACCTATCTCTATCCTGACTTTCCATAGCCTCCTCATAGGTGAAAGGGTCTCCATTCGCTGTCACCAGGGCATATGACAACGAATCCTCAAAGCCGTATCGAACTGGTGGTCGCACGTTCCTCCTGGGCCTTTGCTGTGCGATCCCAGTATCAGTCCCCTGTCCAGCTGCATCCTGCTGAACTCCCTGGCTTCTACCCCCTCTGTCAGTCCTCTCCACCTGAATCTCAAATCCTCCTGGTCCACTAGCAAATGGCACAACTGTATAGGAGGTTGTCTGACTAGTGTTACCGTGTTCTACCTCCTGTAGTCCCTGCTGTGCATCCATGCCACTTCTGTTCTGGAGGATTGAGCTCTCATCAAAGGTTACATCTCTGCTGATGACAACCTTCTTCTCCAAGGGGTCCCATAGCCGATACCCCTTGACTCCTCGCGGGTAGCCTAGGAACACCATCTTCTTAGACCTGGCATCCAACTTACTCCGCTCCCCAGCTCCAACATGCACATATGCTGTGCATCCAAACACCCTTAGATGGTTTAGGCTTGTCTTCCTTCCAGACCATATCTCCTCTGGAATGTCTCCATCTAACCTGGTGTGCGGTGACCGATTGACCAAGTAGCTAGCTGCATCTACTGCGTCAACCCAGAACATCTTTGGAAGCCCTGCCTGCAGCCTTAAGCATCTTGCCTTTTCCAATAGTGTTCTGTTCATCCTCTCAGCCACCCCATTCTGTTGAGGAGTTCCCATCACCGAGAAGTGCCTTCTGATGCCCCACTCCTCACAAAAAATCTGGAACTCCCTGCTGGTGTATTCCCCGCCATTATCAGACCTCAGACACTTCACACTTTTACCCTGCTCCTTCTCCACCTCAGCCTTCCAGATTTTGAACTTGGTGAAGACCTCTGATTTCTCCTTCATAAAGTAGATCCACAGCTTCCTTGAGAAATCATCTATCAGGGTCATAAAGTATCTGGCCCCATTCCTTGCAGAAACTGGGGCTGGTCCCCAGACATCTGTGTGTACTAACTCCAGGGGTTCAGCACTCCTAGCTGTGCTGACTGAGAACTGTACTCTCCTCTGCTTTCCCATCTGACAAGGCTCACAGATCTCCATATCTCCGCTACTCAAGTCTGGAAGCAGACCTCTCTTGCTCAGTTCTTCATCCCCTTGTCTCCCATGTGGCCCAGGCGGTAATGCCACATCCTGTACACATCCCGGGGATCTTGCTCCACAGCTGCCACCTCAGATTTCACAGTCATCACAGAGCCCTCCATCTTGTATAGATTATTTTCCAGCCTCCTCCCTCTCATCACCACCATGGCTCCATTGGAGATGTTCAGAACTCCACTCCTGGCACGACTGCTGAAGCTGTATCCAGTCCGCTCCAAGTACCCCAGTGATACCAGATTCTTCTTGAGTTCTGGAACATGCTTCACACTGGTAAGAGTGCGCACCATACCATCAAACATCCTCACCCTCACTGTGCCAATACCTGCCACCTTGCAAGGGTGATTATCTCCAAGAGTCACATTCCCCTCCTCAACCTCTGTGTAAGTACTGAACCACGACCGGTTGGGAGTGTAATGATGAGAACAGGCTGAATCCAAGGTCCACATCTCTGTGCTGTGCCTGTGATCATCTGATACAACCAAGAGATCATCCTCCACCTCCTGATCTGCAACTGTACTCACTGACTCAGATCCTCCTTTTTCTCCCTTCTGATTTTTCCACTTAGGACAATTCTTCTTAAAATGTCCTACCTCTCCACACTTATAGCACTTCAGCTCTCTCTTGCCTTTCCTGGACTTTGATCGTCCTCCAGACTTACTTCTGTCCCTGCCCCTACCTCTGCCTGTCCTTTCCCCAACTGATAGACCCTCCTGGGGAACAGCTTCCTTGGTCATCTTCTCCCTCTGCTCATTCGTCCGAAGCACCGAGACAATATCTTCATAAATTAATGTCTCCTTCCCATAGAGCAGTGTTGTGACCAATGAGTCATAAGACGTGGGCATTGAACATAAAAGCAGAAGTGCTTTATCTTCTTCCTCCATCTTGACCCCGACATTCAGAAGTTCATTGCTCATCTGGTCGAATATCTGGATGTGACCCAGCACATCTCCACCTTCTGACATCCGAAGGCTGTAGAGGCGCTTCTTCAACATCAACTTGTTGCACATATTCTTCCCCATATAGAGGGTGTGCAACTTCGTCCAGAGTCCCTTCGGGGTCTTCTCCTCCAGCACTGAATAGAGGACTGAATCCGCCAGACAGCCCCTGATCATTGAACATGTCTTCTTCTCCAATGAAATCCACTGCTTGTCTGTCATCCCATCTGGCCTTTCCTCCAAAGCCAAATCTAAACCCTGCTGCACAAGGAGGTCCTCTACCCGGACTTTCCACATGGAGAAACTTCCCTTCCCATCAAACTTCTCAACCTCTATTTTTATGCTACTCCCCATGGCCAATTTCAAAAATAGCACAAAAATAAATTTTATAAAATAGAGAAGTACCTTGACGAGATTCTGTTGAAATTATTTCAACTCCTTGAAGGCCTCCAGATTACTCCTTGAACCAGGCTCTGATACCACTTGTTAGGGTTTATACCTTGATGAATAGCAATGGGATTCCCCGTTGAACAAGAACTAGAACTAAGGATTTCTAATCCTGTTAGGTTTAGACCTTGATGAATAGCAATGGGATTCCCCGTTCAACAAGAACTAGAACTAAGGATTTCTAATCCTGTTAGGTTTAGACCTTGATGAATAGCAATGGGATTCCCCGTTCAACAAGAACTAGAATTAAGGATTTCTAATCCTGTTAGGTTTACTTCTTGAAAAGGAGGAAGATGGGGAGGAGAAAGAAAGGGCTGCCGCCCTATGATGAGAGAAGGGAATTTTTGGGAGAAAAGAATCTGTTCTCTATTCCATCCAAACCCTAGAGACTAGAGTTTAAATACATCCACGAAGTGGGCCAGGCCCAAACTCAACAAAAAACTCCCATGGACTAAACCAATGAGATTAAACTAATCCCCAAGCCCGTGTACACCCGTGACTTGATTTAATCTCAACCCTTGGACTCAAACCCAGCCAATATAAGTTAGCCCACCTGGGCCTTAATAGCACCACACCAGGCCCAACATCATCTTGTACCTAATACAGTGACAATGAAGGAACATCATGGTGAAATTATTTAGGAAAAGACTGAAACTAACCATATTGGATAATTTGTAAAAGCATGCAATTCATAATTGTTTTGCTTCAAACTGTGGAGCAGTTCCTCGATGCCATCAACATAGGAATATCCTCTTACCATGCATTGTTTGAGACCTATAAGAAATTGACAAATTAACTAACTTCAATTGTGGATAAACAATTTAATAGATTATATGGGCTCATCAAAGGGTATATAATTATAGTAATTGATGAGAAGGTAAGGGGGGATAAGGTTATGAGACGAGCAGGTAGAAGTTACTTTTTCAGTAAGGTAGTGTTTGATAGAAAAAATATTATCCATGGATAAGTGTACAGGATAGAGTTTGTCCCCTGACTATCTCTAGGGATATCCCTTTACTATCCCATTGATCATATCAAATGCAAAAAGGTAAATCCATAGGATAACTTTTTTTTTTTACTCTTATTTGGAGGGATAACTAGCTATTCCTGCATTTTCTAGGGAATAAATTGAGGGGATATCCCATGGTTAACTATGGATTATCCCTTTGGTTAACTTTATTCACAATTATCCCCTATTTTAAATACTACCTAAGGGCACTAGCTAAAGATAAGTATACCCAAATATGGTAATTTTATCAAGAGAACTGACCGTATGCAATCTATTCTCCACTCAGCATAACCATGACAAGATATGTTGCAAATATCTGAATCAACTTGAGGAGAAATAGATGTATGGACATTCTTATGGATCTTATCAATAATAGGATATACAGCATCAAAAAAGGGTACATCAAATCATAAACATTTCATTTCTGTCATACTAAATTCATCTAAGTTGTGTCAGAGCCAATTTCCTTCGAAAAGATCATCATTTTGAAAGGCATTCATGAGCTTGGTCTTTTTGAGAAATGAAGCAGCAATCTTTCTTGATTCTTTTCTTTCTTGGCTTTCTTTTTCCTTGTTCTGAGGAATTCAGTAAAATTAGGTTGATTGAAGATTCCATTCTCTTTAACATAAATAAAGTACGGAAGAGTTCATTACTCACAAGAGTGCAGCACACAGGAAAAATAACTGGCATAAAGATAAAGGAAAAAGGCCAGATAATTGACAGAAGGTGGTGGAGAGTGTTCAAGGGGAGCCAAACTGGCACGTGGATTATGTGAAACAAAAGACAGAGATGAAGATAAAAAAACTGAAGATTTTTCTACGAACAGCTAGAAGATGGAGAAAGAATGGGATGATACAACCGCGGCATGCTATTTGCGTACTCATAAAAAAGGTATGCATACAATTTATTTAAAAAGTAATATTAAAAATATTGGGAACGACTTTGTGCACTACGCTGGATTGCTATTGTGTACTCATAAAAAAGGTATGCATATAATTTATTTAAAAAAGTAATATTACAAATATTGGGAACCGCTATTGGCCACGCCCATACGAGCGCACGTGCTATGATCCAATGGGCTATGGCCTGCCCTGCACGCATGTCTGCACAGGCTCATGACCAATCAGTGGCACCGGTGCCCACTTCGTGCGCCGGAGGTGGTACACGAAAACTTTTCCAAAAATGTTACATGGATTGATATGCAAGTCGGCACGGCATAGTTTGGCTCACCTAGATCGGGCCTATGGGCCATTCGGCCCGACCTCTTAACATTAATAGGCTGTGTTAGCATGGCATGACAGCCTGTGGGTCGTCAATATAATGGACCAGGCCATTTGAGCTGGCTTATTCGACAACTCTATCCTTATGTTTAGTTTAAAACATTTGTTTATTGATATATTTAAAATATTAGAAATAAGAATCTATTAAAATAAATAATAAAATATAAATATTTAAGTATAATTAGAAAAGAGGGAGAAGATCTAGTTGTTAAGATGAAAGAAATATTAGTTTAAATTAGAATTCATTTAATAGTTTTTTAAGAATAATTGAAGTAAAAAAATAAAATTTATATAATTAAGGTTTATCGGTTAGAATAAATTGGGTTTGAGTTGAGTAAAGTAAAAAAAAAAAGTAAAAGATTCGGATCAAACTCAAATTTAGATTGATTCCAATTTTTAATTCCAATCCAATACATGAATCTTTAAATACCAATCGGGTCGGATATTAGGCTATAGATTGATCTGATGGGTTTGCAGCCTTCAACAAGGCATTAATGATCGTTTTCCCCTCCTCATTCCGGATAAAAGGCATTCGTGATGCAGGCCGAAGCTTGGACAGCTCGGTTCACTTGCAGCCGCCATAGGTTTAGGCTTGGGCTGAAAACTAAACTGGCAACTAGCTCCAAATCTATCAATGTCTTTGTACACCGCCCGCGGTGATTCACTCATGCATGGCCTGGCACTAAGGGGCCCGCTCATAGGTCCTGCATCGCTGATGCGTGGGCTCATGCGCAAACGAATCACTGCGTCTGGTGTAGGCTATGCTGCACCGGAGCGGTGTACAAAGACTTTTTTGTCTATCAATTTACCTTAGCCCGGGATTAATTGGGTTGGGGTTGGGCCTTTTGATACACGTTGCTAACGTTGATATGTACTGGCTTCAAGTCTAATGTTTTTTTCATCTTTGGAATGCCAATGCACATGCATCATGCCCCAATCATCGTGCACAGTGTAGTTTCTAACGATGCAGCAAGGCTTTTCCTAACGATGATTATCTGTTAATACTTTATATAGATTGGTGGAAGAGAGTCCATTAATTGCCTTGGCCCGGGATTTGATTAGGCCTTTTTGATACACACCACTGATATCTATTGGGATAAGGAAAAGACGTACTGCACCGCCTTTTGATGCAGTAAGTGTGCACTGGGCGCATAGATTGGCCATGTGTGCATGCTGCTACGCGTGCCAAGGACCAATGGGTCTTGTGCATCGTACGCATGGCGGCACATGCGGACAGCCAATTGCATGCCCAATGTGCGCTTGCTGCATCGAAGAATGGTGCATCAAGACTTTTTCTTGGGATAATGGTGATTATCTATTCATGCTTTTTTTTGGTTCTGCCACTGATGTTTTTATTGGGAAACGCGAAATACCCCCAAGATCACGGCTATAGCGTATATGAGTAATACAAAAAAAACTTTTACCATTCTAATCTAAGAGTAGAAGATCATACCTTCAGATTTGAACTTTAGATCACTTTGATTCGATTGCTCGACCTCAACCTTTTAGCCTTCCGCCGTATTCCCAAAATACCTTCTTTCTCTCACAAGATGGTGGGATCTCTTGGCCGTCCTAGGGTTTCTTGTTTTTCTTTCTCCAAAAACATTCTCAAAACCTTAACCCTAGCAACCAACTGAGAGGGTATTTATAGGGCTACAACAGGGACCAATAGGCAAATATGAAAAGGACTTCCCACGTAATTAAATCTCCCAATCCTACCCGGGTTAGGATTCAATTACGTAAATTACAATTCATTCCACTAAAGAATTATAATTGTACTCCTAATCATATTCAAATTTATATTTCGAGCCTTTAATATTAAATACTTATTATCTCCTCACGTTAAGATTACAGATATCCACCAATTAAATTTAATTACTGACAATATAATTTAATTGGCTTTTATTATCCTTGAGACCTATCCACTTAACTTATTTGATGTATCGGATTCAAAATCCACTTGCAAGATTTGATACAATTAAAACTTATAAGCTTCCTCAAGGGGATATCATCAATCCAATTTATTAGGATGTGGTTTCCTTCAACTATTAATATTCACCATATATATAATGTTATTGCCCAACCCACTGAGTTTATTGACTCATATAGAATATCACTCTATGTGTAATTAAAGCAATAATCACTACATACACGTGTCTTCGGATTAAGAGCATAAGTAATCATAATATTCATGAGTTTTAAATTATTTATAAAGTCAGTATAAAATAATTAACTCAACTGGGTCCTGTTCAATACACACAAAGTGTACTAGCACAAATAGTTAGAATAAACTATTCCCCATAGTCAAGAGACCTACTAAAAATTTGTGCTACAGTTCTATTGATGGTGTGTCCAATTTCATCTAAAACTGTGAACAATAAACTTGTATTCCAAGAGAACCGATGATCTAGTCTTCTGTGTGTAAGCCGTACTCTACATACTAAATCAATACTCTTTGTAAATACTAGATACATGCACATATATAGTAAATGATATACATTACTCAAAATGAATTCTCATTAAAATATAAAGACATAACATAAAGCATATCTTTTAGTCTATATCTCTATCAGTTTTTATCTACTTTTTGGTAGGAGCAAAACTAATATTGGTGATCATCCATCTGAATTACTGGATTTATTCCTGCTTGGTTCTTAAATGAGTTCATTAGGAGGACCAATGGCTTAGAATCATAAAAATGGAAGAGAAAAGCAAATATTATACGTGCAATAACATTTCTTTTTGATTTGAAAAGCAAAGATCGTTGTAATATTTTCTCTATCACACAGGCAGGCACATGCACATCCATATACACAAAAAGGTGTTTATGCACAGGATGTGATACAGATCATGCACATCGCGCCCGGCAATTGGCGCGTGATGCATGCACTAAGGGCAGAAATATTTTTTTTTTCACCTTTCACACGTGTGCATGCATGAGCTTAGAGCCAATCACCTAGTGCAGCAAGACTTTTCCCCATGTAAACACCCATGCACATAATCGGCCATGCTTTGTTCTATCTTGCTGGGCTGAGGTGGTATTAGTAAGGCTTATACATAGTTGACAAATGCTGGGCCATGCCCATTGATATGACTGATCCCGCGTCATCAGGATAAAAGGTAACGGCGACTAATGACCCCGAGACCCCACCAGTCTCGGGGTGCATCGGCATTTCCTCACCCCCGGAACCTCTTCCGATCTCGGGGTGGGGTCATCATCTCTTGACCCCGAGACCCTCACCAGTCTCGAGGTGCACCGGTATTTCCCCCACCCCCGGAACCCCTTTCGGTCTCGGGGTGGGGTCATCATCTCTTGACCCCGAGACCCCCACCAGTCTCGGGGTGCACCAGCATTTTCCCACCCCGGGACCTCTTTCGGTCTCGGGGTGGGGTCATCATATCTTGACCCCGAGACCCCCACCAGTCTCGGGGTGCACCGGCATTTCCCCACCCCCGGGACCCCTTCCGGTCTCCGGGTGGGGTCATCATCTCTTGACCCCGAGACCCCCACCAGTCTCGGGATGCACCGGCATTTCTCCACCCCCGGGACCTCTTCCGGTCTCGGGGTGGGGTCATCATCTCTTGACCCTGAGACCCCCACCAGTCTCGGGTGCACCGGCATTTCTCCACCCCCGGGACCCCTTCCGGTCTCGGGGTGGGGTCATCATCTCTTGACCCCGAGACCCCCACCAGTCTCGGGGTGCACCGGCATTTCCCCACCCTCGGGACCCCTTCCGGTCTTGGGTGGGGTCATCATCTCTTGACCCCGAGACCCCCACTAGTCTCGGGTGCACCGGCATTTCCCCACCCCGGGACCCCTTCCGGTCTCGGGGTGGGGTCATCATCTCTTGACCCCGAGACCCCCACCAGTCTCGGGGTGCACCGGCATTTCCCCACTCCCGGGACCCCTTTCGGTCTCGAGGTGGGGTCATCATCTCTTGACCCCGAGACCGCCACCAGTCTCGGGGTGCACCGGCATTTCCCCACCCCCGGGACCCCTTCCGGTCTCGGGGTGGGGTCATCATCTCTTGACCCCGAGACCCCCACCAGTCTCGGGGTGCACCGGCATTTTCCCACCCCGGGACCCCTTCCTGCCTTGGGGTGGGGTCATCATCTCTTGACCCCGAGACCTCCACCAGTCTCGGGGTGCACCGGCATTTCTCCACCCCGGGACCCCTTCCGGTCTCGGGGTGGGGTCATCATCTCTTGACCCCGAGACCCCACCAGTCTCGGGGTGCACCGACATTTCCCCACCCCCGGGACCCCTTCCGGTCTCGGGTGGGGTCATCATCTCTTGACCCGAGACCCCCGCCAGTCTCGGGGTGCACTGGCATTTCCCCACCCCGGGACCCTTCCGGTCTCGGGGTGGGGTCATCATCTCTTGACCCCGAGACCCCCACTGGTCTCGGGGTGCACCGGCATTTCCCCACCCCCGGGACCCCTTCCGGTCTCGGGGTGGGGTCATCAGCGATTGGCATGCAGTTCAATTGTCGAAAGAAATGACGACTTCAGGCCGTACGGGCACCCACGTGACTCTCAGTACGCCCGTGATTGCACCCCGTTACGGAGGGTCATACCTCATAACGGCGTATGGTGCATTGTATGTCCCTGTGCATGGCCATGCCTTACTACGGCATACGATTCGCTACCACTTGCGACTGTGCTCGGTCATATCATCCGACGGCGCGCACTGAATGCCTTCGCGGCTGTTGGACACGTATGACATCACGTCGGCAAGCGGTACGGGATGTCTCCGATGCGCGCAGCGATGGTACGATGGTGATCTTCCGAAACAGTAAGATAGGATATTCGGACTGGTATAAAAGCATGTGCTCGCGCTGTAAGTAGGGATCTAAACTCTAGTTTTTCTGAGCTTTCTTCCTCCCAGCAAAACCCTAACCGCCTCAGTTCTTTTCCGCTGAGCAGTTCTTTGTCTGAGCCCAAGTGACTGACTTGATCGTCGGAGGGTCCCTACCGGTATCACCGGTCTCCAGGGACTTTTCTTGTCGGGCTCCGAGGAGAAGGACGTCCGTCTTCCCCGGCGTTTGAGGAAGGTGACTTGGCGTCATCAGATTGGTGCGCCAGGAAGGGGGGTTTGTAAGAAAGACATCGAGCCAGCAGCTTACCTTTTTCTTCAAGACCTTGAAGTCATGGTGACAACTCGGACGAAGGGAGTTTCAGCCGGTCGCGCTGGGGGACAGCGCTGCGGGGCCGGTCCACCCGCGGAGGCCCCCCCGGCTCTCGCACCCAGTATTCTGAAGCCTCTGCATCTCCGGGGGCAGGGCCTTCTGCTCCGCAGAATGACGCTCCCGCGCCTGCTCCGCAACAACTCCAGGAAGATCGACTCACTGCCCTGGCCACGCAGGTCCAGTCTTTGGCAGCGATGGTTCAGGGCCTGCAGCACCAGCAGGCGGCCTTGCTACAGCCGGAGCTGAACCCGTCTGTCCCGGGTGTGGTGCAACCCAGCCAGCATTCCTCCCACCGGAGATCGCCGATTCCTGTGGATCGTCGCCACCGATCCCCGGCCAAGCCTCAACACCATGAAGCCTCTAAAAGACCCCGGTCTCCCTCTCGCCACGCTAGTGTTTATCCTAAGCGGCGGCACGGGAAGGAGGCGGAGCGCCCGCGCCAGCATCGCCGCCCTCGTTCTTCTTCCGAATCTTCGGGGTAGGGCTCTTTTGATGGCCGGATGCCTCGTCGAGCTGAACGTCGACTCGAGGAGTGTAATCAGAAGCTGGAGGAGCTTAGCTGTCGGATCACCCACCTACCGGAGACAGACTACGATAGTCGGCCTCCCTTGTCTCGCCGCATCATGGAGGAGCCCATCTCTACCAGGTTCCGCCTTTCTCAACTAGATCCATACGACGGGACCACGGACCCACTGGACCATTTGGAGAGCTATAAGGTACTCATGCAAGTCCAGAGGGCCACTGATTCACTTATGTGCGTTGCTTTCCCGGCCACTCTAAAGAAGGCTGCTCGAGCTTGGTACTCTCGTCTGTCGCCACGAAGCATCGACTCCCTCCGCCAGTTGGAGAGGGCTTTCCTGGCCCATTTTGACGCCTGCCGGAAGATCCCGAGGGTGGCGGACAGTCTCTTTGTCGTTCAGCAGAAGAATGGCGAGCCTTTGCGGGATTATGTTGCCCGGTTCAAAGAAGCAGCTCTGGAGGTCTACAACCTGGAAGACTCGGTGGCTACCCTGGCTTTGAAGCGGGGGCTCTGCCCTTCTCACTTCGCGTATTCTCTTGACAAGAAGCCGTCGGGCTCTTACTCCAAACTCCTGATCCGAGCCTAGAAGTACATCCGGGCGGACGAGGCCGACTTTTCCTGGTGCGAAGCTGGCGGGAGTGTCCCCAGGAAGCCGACCCAGCCGGAGCCTGCAGAAGTCCACCCTAGGAGGCCCGAGCCTCCTCGCCAGCCAGGCATAAAGCCCAGTGTACCACTGGTAGAGTGGTGTACCACCGGCTCTCAGCAACAAAAGCCTGACCCTGGTCGGCACCAAAGCCCTGCACTAGCCAGGCATAAAGCCCAGTGTACCACTGGCAGAGCGGTGTACCACCGGCTCTCAGCAACAAAAGCCCGACCCTGGTCGGCACCAAAGCCCTGCACCAGCCAGGCATAAAGCCCAATGTACCACTGGCAGAGCGGTGTACCACCAGCTCTCAGCAACAAAATCTTAACCCTGGTCGGCACCAAAGCCCTGCACCAGCCAGGCATAAAGCCCAGTGTAACACTGGCAGAGCGGTGTACCACCGGCTCTTAGCAACAAAAGCCCGACCCTGGTCGGCACCAAAGCCCTGCACCAACCAGGCATAAAGCTCAGTGTACCACTGGCAGAGCGGTGTACCACCAGCTCTCAGCAACAAAAGCCCGACCCTGGTTGGCACCAAATCCCTGCACCAGCCAGGCATAAAGCCCAGTGTACCATTGGCAAAGCGGTGTACCACCAGCTCTCAGCAACAAAAGCCCGACCCTGGTCGGCACCAAAGCCCTGCACCAGCCAGGCATAAAGCCCAGTGTACCACTGGCAGAGCCGTGTACCACCGGCTCTCAGCAAAAAGCCCGACCCTGGTCGGCACCAAAGCCCTGCACCAGCCAAGCATAAAGCCCGGTGTACCACTGGCAGAGCGGTGTACCACTGGCTCTCAGTAACAAAAGCCCGACCCTGGTCGGCACCAAAGCCCTGCACCAGCCAGGCATAAAGCCCAGTGTACCACTGGCAGAGCGGTGTACCACTGGCTCTCAGCAACAAAAGCCCGACCCTGGTCGGCACCAAAGTCCTGCACTAGCCAGGCATAAAGCCCAGTGTACCACTGGTAGAGCGGTGTACCACTAGCTCTCAGCAACAAAAGCCCGACCCTGGTCGGCACCAAAGCCCTGCACCAGCCAGGCATAAAGCCCAGTGTACCACTGGCAGAGCGATGTACCATCGGCTCTCAGCAACAAAAGCCCGACCCTGGTCGGCACCAAAGCCCTGCACCAGCCAGGCATAAAGCCCAGTGTACCACTAGCAGAGCGGTGTACCATCGGCTCTCAGCAACAAAAGCCCGACCCTGGTCGGCACCAAAGCCCTGCACCAGCCAGGCATAAGCCCAGTGTACCACTGGCAGAGCGGTGTACCACCGGATCTCAGCAACAAAAGCCGACCCTGGTCGGCACCAAAGCCCTGCACCAGCCAGGCATAAAGCCCAGTGTACCACTGGCAGAGCGGTGTACCACCGGCTCTCAGCAACAAAAGCTTGACCCTGGTCGGCACCAAAGCCCTGCACCAGCCAGGCATAAAGCCCAGTGTACCACAGCGGTGTACCACCGGCTCTCAGCAACAGTGGTAGCCAGGCATAAAGCCCAGTGTACCAGAGCGGTGTGTACCACCAAAGCCCTGCACTCTCAGTGTACCATCGGCTCTCAGCAAAAAGCCCGACCCTGGTCGGCACCAAAGCCCTGCACCAGCCAGGCATGAAGCCCAGTGTACCACTGGCAAAGCGGTGTACCACCGTCTCTCAGCAACAAAAGCCCGACCCCGGTCAAAGCCCTGCACTCAGGCACGAAGCCGACACCCGTCGGCACCTAAAGCCCTACGCTAGCCAGGCACGAAGCCCGACACCCGTCGGCACCTAAAGCCCGCCTCGGACGGCACAAGAAGCTCCGGGCTTGCTGAACTTAAAGCCCGACACCCGACAGCACAAAGTCCCACCGGTCAGATAAAAGCCGACCCCGTAGGCATCAGAAGCCACGCGCCTATTTAGTACAAGGTCCAACACTCGGCAGGGCGTTGCGCCGATGGCCTCGAGGAGCCCGTCTACCTAACCTCTGACTGCCGGTGTTTCCGCTCCGAAAAACCTACCCTCCCTGGTCCTAACTTTCGGGTCTAAACAGCTGGGGCGGAATAGCTCGAGTTGAGAGTTGTCCCCCGGTGCTATCGGAACTAATGGGATCACAGGGCTACGTGTTGTCAATCGACGAAGTTCATGATAAGACAGAATGCATCTTGAAGAATGTTTTCATTAATTGGAAGGGACTACAAAATGCCGACGTTGTCGGACTTGTAAAAAGAAAGAAAAAACAACAAGAGTGCGAGCTCACGGCTCTGCCGGTGCGGGCTCATCATCAGAAGGGGCCAAGTCAGACAAACGCTCCAGCTCAACCTCCAGGGCCTGGGGGAAGTTCAGGTCCCTGGCCACCTTCTCCTTGCCATGCTGGAACCCGTCGAGGAATACAGCCGCCGAGGCTTCGGCCAGGTCGTCTGTGAAGCGCCCGGACGTCTTGTACTCCTCTATGAGCCCAGCGGCCCGGACCTTCTCTGCAGCAAGGGCTTCCGTTGCAACCCTTTCGGCCTCCGGGCGCGGCTCACCTCCTCTTTGGACCGGCTGACTTCCTCCTTTCGCCGCTCGCGCCTCTTCTGTCGCCGCGCCCGCTCGACTTCGGCCTCCGGAGGGCTGAGGTTAGCTCAGAGATATGCATGTCCCTGGCCATTACAGCATTCTCAGCCTCCGTCATTTGGAGGAGCGCTGCGCGCACGGTTGGCTTCAATCTCCGCCCGGCTCTCGGCGGCCTTTACCTCGCTCGCCCAGGCGCTTCTGGCCGACTCCAGCGCCTTCTCGGCCGCCTCCACGTGGCGCCGAGCCTCCTCAACCTCCTTCTGCGTCTCCCGTAGAAGGACCTTCCCATCGTGAATTGCCTCCCTGGCGGCCCTTAGGGAGTATGCAATCTGCACGCGTAAGCCCAGGTCAGCTGAAGGAAAGGATAAAAGGTAAAGGGCAAAAAGATCGCTTACCCTGACGACAGCAGCATAGGAGTCCTGGAAGAACGCGCTCGCTTTCTGGTGACTGAGGTCCTCCAGGATCTCAGGAACAAAGATCGGGCCCAGGACTCGCTCAGCCCAGCGACCGTCGTTCAGGGAGTCTCGGGGTGGCCCGGGCTCGCCCCCACCTCGCTCCGTCGTTTCAGCTGTCCCCGGTTCGGTGCGTGGGCCACTCCTGGGCGACCCCTCAGGGGTGGACTCACGGGACCAGATGGTCCCTCACCCCAATCCCTGGTGGCATCCGGCGGGGTCGATCCCCCAGGAGCCGGGGGCTCTTCGGTCAATATGGGCCCCTCCGCGCTGGCTCCTCAACGGGACTCCCGCGGTTGTCCCCATCCCTGGTGGAGTGTCGGCCGTGAGGTCAACCTCCGGAACAGCCGGGACATCTTGCGGAGCCGGGGGTGGGGAGACTTGAGCCGGTGGGGAGGCCCGAGCCATCGGACGCTTCGGGGCTGGGGCCTGCTGACCCCTGGATGGTCCTTCCGGGCCCTCTTCTTGGAGGCAGCCCTTAGCAGTTTTGCCGCCGGTATCTTCATGGCTGCACAGCATCAGTTGAGCTTTAAAAAAAAAAAAAAAGAAGAGAGAGAGGGGAGAGAAGCGAAATTTTGGCTAAGGATGGAGAGGACTTACCCCGGTGGGAGATGAGACCCGCCGACTCCAGGTTATCCTCCGACAGCAACAGGGTGTATCGGGGGATCTCGGTGGCCAACAATAGCCCCAACGCCTCCCGGTCCCCAGGGTGGATGGCGACGGCGTTCCCCCGGAGGTCGGGGTCTCCCCACTGGGGCCTGACTTGGTCAACATTCGCAAAAAAGAAACGGGATTTCCATCCCTTAATTGAAGAAGGAAGGAGGAGTTTTAGGACCCGATTGGGTCGGGGCTGGAATAGCCACCAGCCCTTTTGAGCCCGAAGGGTGTAGAAAGATCGAAAAAGGCTGATTCGGGGGGTAATGTTCAGGCGATAGCAAAGGATGACAAAGGCACAGATGACGCGATAGGAGTTTGGAACTAATTGAGAGGGGGCCAAGGAATAGTAGTTAAGGAGGTTGACAAAAAAGGGCGGAAAGGGTGGGCGGAGACCTGCCTTTAGGCAGATCTCATAGAGGGCCACCCGACCGGGTCGGGAGGAAATGACCCTATCGTCGGGAGTTGGCAGGAAAAGCTCAACGTCCCGGGGACCTGATAACGGGCCCGGATTTTTTTCCAAATCCAGCCGCGTCATCGTGGAGGCCGTCCCCTCTGGGGACCCCTCCGCCGTCGAGGAGGCGCCGGCCTCCGACCGGCGGCCCCTCGATGGGGCTCCACCGGTGGCCCGTCGCCGGGCCAGGGGGACGTGGTCCTCTGAATCAGAGGACCACTCAATCGAAGGGGAAGGAGCAGGAGAGGTACGGTACCTCTCGGAAGGAGGACGATCCTCAGAACCGTCCTCCGAGGTCCAGGAAGGAGAACTCATGAGCAGAGGGACAAGTCTAGGATGGGGGAAGAGCTGACCTGGAAGGGAGGAAACCAGACGCAGGCCCGCAGGTTGCAGGGGAGGTCGGAGCGTAGGCGCAGAAGGAGACGATGACAAGAGAAGCGGTATGGCATCAATTCAACTCCTCGCTTAGCTTTAGCAGGTTTTCAAATCATCCCGCCGTCTCGTCGACCACATGGCCCCTTGCCATAGGCTGGCTCGCCTCGAGGGACGCCCCAGCGCGTGGCGCGGCACGCCCCCGGCCAATGGTGGGACCCCGCTGACGTCGCCGTAAGGAAAGGTAATGATGATGCGGTTTTCGCGCAAACTTCGAAGAGCCAGTTCTCTCTCTCGAGGTCGATCGTGGCGGGCACAGCGTACGGAGGGCCGCCTCCTTACATTCCCCAGGCCGTCCGCATAAAGATGAGGACGGGGATCAGCCACGTGGAGAACACCCCTTGCGCCTCACGGTGGGACCCGCTTCGCCCCAGGGGTGAGGGGCATCTGATATGACTGATCCCGTCGTCAGGATAAAAGGTAACGGCGGCTAATGACCCCGACCCCCACCGGTCTCGGGGTGCACCGGCATTTCCCCACCCCGGGACCCCTTCCGGTCTCGGGGGGGGGGGTCATCATCTTGACCCCGAGACCCCCACCGGTCTCGGGTGCACCGGCATTTCCCCACCCCCGGGACCCCTCCGGTCTTGGGGTGGGGTCATCCTTGACCCCGAGACCCCACCAGTCTCGGGTGCACCGGCATTTTTCCCCCGGGACCCCTCCTCGGGGTGGGGTCATCTCTCTTGACCCCAAGACCCCACCGGTCTGGGGTGCACCGGCATTTCCCCACCCCCGGGACCCCTCGGTCTCGGGTGGGGTCATCATCTCTTGACCCCGAGACCCACCGTCTCGGGGTGCACCGGCATTTCCACCCGGGACCTCCGGTCTCGGGGTGGGGTCATCACTCTTGACCCCGAGACCCCCACCGGTCTCGGGGTGCACCGGCATTTCCCCACCCCCGGGACCCCTTTCGGTCTCGGGGTGGGGTCATCATCTCTTGACCCCGAGACCCCCACCGGTCTCGGGGTGCACCGGCATTTCCCCACCCCCGGGACCCCCTTCCGGTCTCGGGGTGGGGTCATCATCTCTTGACCCCGAGACCCCCACCGGTCTCGGGGTGCACCGGCATTTCCCCACCCCCGGACCCCTTCCGGTCTCGGGGTGGGGTCATCATCTCTTGACCCGAGACCCCCACCGGTCTTGGGGTGCACCGGCATTTCCCCACCCCGGGACCCCTTCCGGTCTCGGGGTGGGGTCATCATCTCTTGACCCCGAGACCCCCACCGGTCTCGGGGTGCACCGGCATTTCCCCACCCCCGGGACCCCTTCCGGTCTCGGGGTGGGGTCATCATCTCTTGACCCCGAGACCCCCACCAGTCTCGGGGTGCACCGGCATTTCCCACCCCCGGGACCCTTCCAGCCTCGGGTGGGTCATCATCCCTTCCGGCCTCAGGGTGGGGTCATCATCTCTGACCCCGAGACCTCCACCAGTCTCGGGTGCACGGCATTTCCCCCCCGGGACCCCTTCCGGTCTTGGGGTGGGGTCATCATATCTTAACCCCGAGACCCC
>UESW01003678.1:0-22637 GCA_900491605.1 Calamus simplicifolius | reverse complement strand
ATGGTGCATTGCATGTCCCTGTGCCATGCCTCGCTACGGCGTACGATTCGCTACCACTTGCACTGTGCTCGGTCATATCAACCGACGGCGCGCACTGAATGCCTTCGCAGCTGTTGGACACGTATGATATCACGTCAGCGGTACGGGATGTCTCCGGCACGCGCAGATGGTACGACGGTGATCTAAACAGTAAGATAGGATATTCGGACAGGTATAAAAGCACGTGCTCGCGCTGTAAGTAGGGATCTGAACTCTGGTTTTCTGAGCTTTCTTCCTCCCAGCAAAACCCTAACCGCCTCAGCTCTTTTCGCTGAGCGGTTCTTTGTCTGAGCCCAAGTGACTGACTTGATCGTCGGAGGGTCCCCACCGGCCGCCGGTCTCCGGGGACTTTTCTTGCAGGACTCCGAGGAGAAGGACGTCCGTCTTCCCCGACGTTTGAGGAAGGTGACTTGGCGTCATCAGATTGGCGCGCCAGGAAGGGGGGTGTAAGAAAGACGTCGAACCAGCAGCTTTTTTTCTCCTTCTTCAAGCTCTTGAAGCCATGGTGACGACTCGGACGAAGGGAGTTTCAGCCGGTCGCGCTGGGGGGCAGCGCTGCGGGGCTGGTCCACCCGCGGAGGCCCCCCCGGCTCTCGCATCCAGTATTCCGGAGCCTCTGCATCTCCGGGGGCAGGGCCTTCTGCTCCGCAGAATGATGTTCCCGTGCCTGCTCCGCAACAACTCCAGGAGGATCGATTCACTGCCCTGGCCACGCAGGTCCAGTCTTTGGCGGCGATGGTTCAGGGCCTGCAGCACCAGCAGGCGGCCTTGCAGCAGCCGGAGCTGAACCCGTCTGTCCCGGTGGTGCAGCCCAGCCAGCATTCCTCCCGCCGGAGATCGCCGGTTCCTGTGGATCATCGCCACCGATCCCCGGCCAAGCCTCACACCGTGAAGCCTCTAAAAGACCCGGTCTCCCTCTCGCCACGCTAGTGTTTCTCCTAAGCGGCGGCACGGGAAGGAGGCGGAGCGCCCGCGCCGGCATCGCCGCTTCCTTCCGAATCTTCGGGGAGGGCTCCTTTGATGGCCGGATGCCTCGTCGAGCCGAGCGTCGACTCGAGGAGTGTAATCAGAAGCTGGAGGAGCTTAGCCGTCGGATCACCCACCTGCCAGAGATTACGACAGTCGGCCTCCCTTGTCTCGCCGCATCATGGAGGAGCCCATCTCCACCAGGTTCCGCCTTCCTCAACTAGACCATACGACGGGACCACGGACCCCCTGGACCATTTGGAGAGCTATAAGGTACTCATGCAAGTCCAGGGGGCCACTGACTCACTTATGTGCGTTGCTTTCCCGGCCACTCTGAAGAAGGCTGCTCGAGCTTGGTATTCTCGTCTGCCGCCACGAAGCATCGACTCCTTCCGCCAGTTGGAGAGGGCTTTCCTGGCCCATTTTGACGCCTGCCGGAAGATCCCGAGGGTGGCGGACAGTCTCTTTGCCGTTCAGCAGAAGAATGGCGAGCCTCTGCGGGATTATGTTGCCCGGTTCAAAGAAGGCAGCCCTGGAGGTCTACAACCTGGAAGACTCGGTGGCTACCCTGGCTCTGAAGCGGGGGCTTCGCCCTTCTCGCTTCGCGTATTCTCTTGACAAGAAGCCGCCGGCTCTTACTCCGAACTTCTGATCCGGGCCCAGAAGTACATCCGGGCGGACGAAGCCGACTTTTCCCGGCGCGAAGCTGGGGAGTGTCCCCAGGAAGCCGACCCAGCCAGAGCCTGCAGAAGCCGCCCCAGGAGGCCTGAGCCTCCTCGCCGGCCAGACAACCGTCCTCGACCTCCTGCACCGAGAGACGGACCCTACACCCCATTGCTCGCCCCAATATCTCAGATCCTGCTCGAGATTGAAGGGGAGTCTTATCTGCAGCGCCCTCCTCCCATCAACCCGAAGATCCCCGGAACAAGAACCTCTACTGCCGCTACCACCGGGACCATGGCCACGACACCGACGACTGCCGTCAGCTGAAGAAGGCTATTGAAGACCTTATTCAGCGGGGCCACCTGGGAAAGTTCGTCCAGAGGAACCCGGGAGCTCCTGGCCCATCAGCGCCCCGCCGCCGGTGATCGACAATGCCCCGACGGAGAAGACGGTGGCGATGATTTCCTGGGGGGCAGGAGGCCCGTCGAAGAGACCAAGGGGGGGGGGGGGAAACTGTAATTCCTTTTTTCGAAAAGGACTTGGAGGGGTTGTAAATAAAGATGATGATAGCGTCGTCGTGTCCATGACGATCGCTAAGCACCCTGTAAAAAGAATCTTAGTTGACAGTGGGAGCTCCGTAGATGTTTTGAACTACGATGCCTTTGTTCGTATGAACTTGTCACATGATCTGCTTCGACCTGTCGCCACGCCTTTGATGGGATTCACAGGAGATTCCGTGAAGGTTGAGGGGAAATCACTCTCCCGTAACGGCTGGTACGGCTCCGTGCCAAAGCACTGTCTCATGAAGTTTTGGTGGTTCGTGTGCCCCTGCATACAACGCGATCCTCGGGAGGCCCGGGCTCAACCTCTTGGATGCCATCATATCCACCAAGCGGCTCCTCGTGAGGTTCCCAACCAGCAGAGGGGTCGGCGAGATGCGAGGAGAGCAGGGCCTACCGGCACTTTGCTATCACTTGGCCCCTAGTCCCAGGAGACGGCCTGCACCGGCACCTGAGGCCTTGACCCGCGAGACTTGGAGAGGAGGGGGAACCGGCCGAGCGGCTGCTCACTTTCCCCCTCGGGGAGGACCCCGCGCGGACGGTCCGGGTTGGAGCCTTACTTCCGGAGGAGCTCGTGACCGACTCCTTACCTTTCTGCGGGCCAACGCGACGTCTTCGCATGGTCGCGTCCGACATGCCGGGGATTCCGGAGGAGGTGATTACACACCAGCTCAACATTCGGCCGCCGGCCCGTCAGGCAGAAGAAAAGGAGTTTTGCCCCGACCGACAGAAGGCCGTTGATGAGGAGGTGCGGAAGCTGCTGGCGGCTGGTCACATCCGCGAGGTGCGTTACCCGACTGGCTAGCGAACGTCGTAATGGTTCGCAAGGCCAGCGGAAGCTGGAGGATGTGCGTGGATTTCACCGACCTCAACAAGGCGTGCCCCAAAGACAGCTTCCCGCTGCCCGAATCGACCAGCTGGTGGACGCCACCTCCGGGCATGAGACTCTCAGTTTCATGGATGCGTTCTCGGGGTATAACCAAATCAAGATGAGCCCGGCGGATGAAGAAGCAACTTCCTTTGTCACAGAGAAGGGGATTTATTGTTACAGGGTGATGCCTTTTGGATTGAAAAATGCCGGGGCCACTTATCAAAGATTAATGAACAAGGTCTTTGAGGACCAGCTAGGGCGCAACATGGAGGTGTATGTGGATGACATGCTGACCAAGAGCACCAGTGCGGCGGACCATGTAGCTGACCTCGAGGAGACTTTCAACAACTTGCGCGGTATCGGATGAAGCTCAACCCCCACAAATGCGCCTTTGGAGTAGCAGCAGGCAAGTTCCTGGGTTTTATGGTGACCCAGCGAGGGATCGAAGCCAACCCCGACAAGATTAGGGCTATCCTGGAGATGAGGCCCCAGCCAACAAGAAGGAGGTGCAACGCCTGACGGGGAGGGTGGCGGCCTTGAGTCGTTTCATGTCAAGGTCGGCGAGAGGTGCCTGCCCTTCTTTAAGGCGCTGCGCAAGGTCAACGGCTTCGAGTGGACGAAGGAGTGTCAGGGCTCCTTTGAGGAGTTGAAGCAGTTTCTCTCCACTCCTCCGCTGTTGTCCAAGCCTGAAAATGGAGAAGAGCTCTTTTATATCTGGCCGCTTCCCCCGAGGCTGTCAGCTCCGTACTCGTGCGCATGGATGCCGACGGGCCCAGAAGCCAATCTATTATACCAGCAAAGTACTCCATGACGCTGAGACCAGGTATTCGAGAACCGAGAAGATTATCTTCGCCTTGGTGGTCTCTACTCAGCGCCTCCGGCCTTACTTCCAAGCCCATCCCATCGTGGTGCTTACGGACCAGCCCCTTCGAGCTATCTTATCTCGCCCCGACACCTCCGGTCGGTTGGCCAAGTGGGCCATTAAGCTAAGTGAGTTCGACTGTCCATCCGGCCAAGGTCAGCCATGAAGTCTCAGGTGTTGGCGGATTTCCTGGTCGAGTGTTCCTGGACCGAGAGGGATATGGAGGAGGTGCGACCGGAGGAGTGTGTGGACTCTCCCTCATCGAGGAGGCGGAGGACTGGATCCTGCATGTGGATGGAGCGGCAAACTCTCAAGGAAGCGGAGCCGGACTCATTCTCGCGAGCCCAGAGGGAGACGTAGTGGAGTACGCTCTCAGATTCCAGTTCCCAGCAACTAATAATCAGGCGGAGTACGAAGCCTTGCTGGCGGGGATGAGGTTAGCTGAGGAGCTAGGCGCTGGGCGTTTGAGGGCCTTCACGGACTCTCAACTTGTTTCTGGACAGATCACCGGGGAGTACGAGGCTAGGGACCCAACCATGTCCCGATACTTGAGCAAGGTGCAGTCCCAGGCGTCTCGTTTCTCTTACTTCCGCGTCAGCTATATCCCCAGAGCGGAGAATGCCAGGGCCGATGCATTGTCCCGCTGGCCACTTCGGCCGACGGGACGTTGGGAAGGACATATGTGGAACACCTACAAGTCCCAAGCACCGAGGCGCGGATGAAGCATTGCCAGTGGAGCAAGAGCCCTCCTGGATGGACGCCTACATCCGGTATTTGACTGACGGTACTCTCCCGGAGAACCCCGCTGAGGCCAAGCTGCTCAGGCGGAGGGCCCCGAGATTCTTGATGATGGACGGGAAGCTTTATCGGAGATCCTTCTCATACCCAGTTCTCAGGTGTGTGGGGCGGCTGAATCAGATTACATCCTCAGAGATCCACGAAGGTATCTGCGGGAGTCACCTGGGGGGCAGAGCCCTAGCCTACAAGGCCCTGCGCCAAGGGTACTTCTGGTTGACGATGAAGGAAGACGCGGCTGAGCTTGTTAAGAAATGTGATAGCTGTCAACGTCACGCTAATATCCAGCGACAGCCGACGTCTCACCTGACCCCCTTGGTAGCACCTTGGCCCTTCGCCCAGTGGGGCATGGATATCTGGGACCATTTCCCCCGGCCTCCGGGCAGCGAAAGTTCCTCTTGGTAGCGGTGGATCACTTCACCAAGTGGGTTGAAGCCGAGGCCTTGGCCAAGATTACCGAAAGCAAAGTGAGATCCTTCTTCTGGAAGTCCATCATATGTCGGTTTGGGCTGCCGCACACATTAGTCACTGATAACGGCCGGCAATTTGACAACGCGCCCTTCCGGGAGTTCTGCTCTGAGCTGGGTATCCGTCAGAGGTTCACTTCCGTCGGGCATCCTCAAACCAACGGGGCAGGCCGAGGTGACTAATCGGATCATTCTCCAGGGGCTGAGATCTCGGCTAGATGGCTGCAAGGGGCGATGGGTGGAGGAGCTCCCCAACGTGCTATGGGCCTACCACACAACGCCGCGAGCCCCCACCGGCGAAACGCCGTTCAGCTTAGTCTTTGGCTCTGAAGCTGTTATCCCAGTGGAGGTTGGTGCACCAAGCCCTCGGGTGGAAGCATACAGCGAGGAAGGTAACCCTGACCAGCTGCGAGCCAACCTCGACCTGGTGGAGGAGGTGCGAGATCGGGCGCGACTTCGAATGGCGGCCTACCGCAACGGGCCGCAAAATACTACAACGCTCGAGTGCGCCCCAGACGTTCCTGCCAGGAGATCTGGTCCTTCGACGGGCTGAGGTCTCGAAGCCAGCTGAGGGAGGCAAGCTAGCCCCAAATTGGGAGGGGCCTTACCGGATCGCCGAAACACTCTGCCACGGAGCTTACAAAATTGAAGAACTTGATGGGACACCACTCCCTAGAACCTGGAATGCAGATAACCTTCGTCGGTATTATCAGTAATGTACTCCTCCTCATGTCAAGTATAACCGCTGTATTCGCTTGGGTTTTCACCCCTCATTCAATATTAACGAGATTCAATTTTAGCTACTGAAGTCTTTTCATAGAAAGGCACTGGTAGAGCGGTGTACCACCGGCTCTCGGCAACAAAAGTCCGGGTCCAGCAGGGACGGCTTCGGCCGGCCCCAAGCACCGGCACCAAAGCCCTGCACCAGCCAGGCATGAAGCCCAGTATACCACTGGCAGAGCAGGTGTACCACCGGCTCTCGGCAACAAAAGCCCGGGTCCAGCAGGGACGGCTCCGGCCGGCCCCAAGCGCCGGCACCAAAGCCCTGCACCAGCCAGGCATGAAGCCCAGTGTACCACTGGCAGAGCGGTGTACCACGGCTCTTGGCAACAAAAGCCCGGGTCCAGCAGGGGTGGCTCCGGCCGACCCCAAGCACCGGCACCAAAGCCCTGCACTAGTCAGGCACGAAGCCCGACACCCATTGGCAACCAAAGCCCTGCACCAGCCAGGCATGAAGCCCAGTGTACCACTGGCAGAGCGATGTACCACCGACTCTCGGCAACAAAAGCCCGGGTCCAGCAGGGACGGCTCCGGTCGGCCCCAAGCGCCGGCACCAAAGCCCTGCACCAGCCAGCATGAAGCCCAGTGTACCACTGGCAGAGCGGTGTACCACCGGCTCTCGGCAACAAAATCCTGGGTCCCGCAGGGACGGCTCCGGCCGGCCCCAAGCGCCGGCACCAAAGCCCTGCACCAGCCAGGCATGAAGCCTAGTGTACCACTGGCAGAGCGGTGTACCACCGGCTCTCAGCAACAAAAGCCCGGGTCCAGCAGGGGCGGCTCCGGCCGACCCCAAGCGCTGGCACCAAAGCTCTGCACTAGTCAGGCACAAAGCTCGACACCCATCGGCAACCAAAGCCCTGCACCTGCCAGGCATGAAGCCCAGTGTACCACTGGCAGAGCGGCGTACCACCGGCCAGGCACGAGGCCCAACACTTATCGGCACCTAAAGCCGACACCCGACAGCACAAAGTCCCGCAGGTCAGATAAAGGCCGACCCCTGCAAGCACCAAGAGCCGCATGCCTATTTAGCACAAGGTCCAACACTTGGCAAAGCGTTACGCCGATAGTCTCGAGGAGCCCATCTACCTAACCTCTGACTGCCGGCGTTTCAGCTCCGAAGGACCTACCCTCCCTGATCCCAACTCTCGAGTCTAAACAGCTGGGGCGGAATAGCTCGAGTTGAGAGTTATCCCCTGGCGCTATCGGAACTAGTGGGATCACGGGGCTACGTGTTGCCAATTGACGAAATTCATGGTAAGTCAGACTGCATCTTGAAAAATATTTTCATTAATTGGAAGAGATTACAAAATGCCGACGTCATCGGACTTACAAAAAAGAAAGAACAAAACAATAAGAGTGCGAGCTCATGGCTCTGCTGGCGCGGGCTCATCGTCGGAAGGGGCCAAGTCTGACAAACACTCTAGCTCAACCTCCAGGGCCTGGGGGAAGTTCAGGTCCCTGGCCACCTTCTTCTTCCCATGCTCGAACCCTTCGAAGAACACTGCCGCCGAGGCTTTAGCCAAGTCGTCCGTAAAGCGCCCGGACGCCTTGTACTCCTCTATGAGCCCAGCGGCCCGGGCCTTCTCTGCGGCGAGGGCTTCCGTTGCAACCCTTTCGGCCTCCCGGGTGTGGCTCACCTCCTCTTTGGACTGGTCGGCTTCCTCCATCGCCGCCCGCGCCTCTTCTGTCGCCGCACCCGCTCGACCTTCAGCCTTTTGGAGGGCTGAGGTTAGCTCAGAGATGTGTATGTCCCTGGCCATTACAGCGTTCTCAGCCTCCGTCATTTAGAGGAGCGCCACGCGCACACGGTTGGCATCAATCTCCGCCCGGTTCTCGGCGGCCTTTACTTCGCTTGCCCAGGCGCTTCTGGCCGACTCCAGCGCCTTCTCGGCCGCCTCCGTGCGGCGCTGAGCGTCCTCAACCTCCTTCTGCATCTCCTGCAGGAGGACCTTCCCATTGCGCATTTCCTCCCTGGCGGCCCTTAGGGAGTATGCAATCTGCACACGTAAGCTCTAGGTCAGCTGAAGGAAGAGAATATAAGGTAAAGGGCAAAAAGATCACTTAACCTGACGACAGCAGCATAGGAGTCCTGGAAGAACACGCTCGCTTTTTGGTGGCTGAGGTCCTCCAAAATCTCAGGAATAAAGACCGGGCCCAGGACTCGCTCAGCCCAGCGGCCGTCGTTCAAGGAGTCTCGGGTGGCCCGGGCTCGCCCCCACCCCGCTCCGTCGTTTCAGCTATCCCCGGTTCGCTGCGTGGGCCACTCCTGGCCGATCCCTCGGGGGTGGACTCGCAGGACCAGATGGTCCCTCACCCCAATCCCTGGTAGCATCCGGCGGACTCGGTCCTTCGAGAGCTGAGGGCTCTTCGGTCAATATGGGCCCCTCCGCGGTTGGATCCTCAACGGGGACTCCCGCGGCTGTCCCCATCCCTGGCGGAGTGTCGGCCGTAAGATCAACCTCTGGAACAGCCGGGACATCTTGCGGAGCCGGGGGTGGGGAGACTTGAGCCGATGGTGGGGAGGCCCGAGCCATCAGACACCTCGAGGCTGGAGCCTGCTGGCCCTCAGATGGTCCTTGCCGGGCCCTCTTCTTAGAAGCAGCCCTCAGGAGTTTTGCCATCGGTATCTTCATAGCTGCACAACATCGGTTGGGCTTTTAAATAAAAAAAAAAAGAAAGAAGAGAGAAGGGGGGGAGAAGCAAAATTTTTTTTTGGCTAAGGGTAGAGAGGACTTACCCCGGTGGGCGATGAGACCCGCCGACTCAAGGTTATCCTCTGACAGCAGCAGGGTGTATCGGGGGATCTCGGTGGCCAACAATAACCCCAGCGCCTCCCGGTCCCCAGGATGGATGGCGACAGCGTTCCCCCGGAGGTCGGGATCTCCCCACTGAGGCCTGACTTGGTCGATATTTGCAAAAAAGAAATGAGATTTCTATCCCTTAATTGAAGAAGGAAGGAGGAGTTTTAGGACCCGATTGGGTCGGGGCAGGAATAGCCACCAACCCTTTTGAGCCCGAAGGGTGTAGAAAGATCGAAAAAGGCTGATTCGGGGGGTAATGCTTAGGCGATAGCAAAGGATGACGAAGGCACTGATGACGCGATAGGAGTTCGGAACTAATTGGGAGGGGGTCAAGGAATAGTAGTTGAGAAGATTGACGAAAAAGGGCGGAAAAGGTGGGCGGAGACCTGCCTTTAGGCAGATCTCATAGAGGGCCACCCGACAGGGCCGGGAGGAGATGACCCTATCGTCGGGAGTTGGCAAGAAAAGCTCAACGTCCCGGGGACTTGATAACTGGCCCGGATTTTTTCCAAATCCAGCCGCGTCATCGTGGAGGCCATCCCCTCTGGGGACCCCTCCACCGTCGAGGATGCGCCGGCCTCCGACCGGCGGCCCCTCGATGGGGCTCCATCGGCGACCCGTCGCCGAGCCAGGGGGACGCGGTCCTCTAAATTAGAGGACCACTCAATCGAAGGGGAGGGAGCGGGAGAGGTACGGTACCTCTCAGAAGGAGGACGATCCTCAGAACCGTCCTCCGAGGTCCAGGAAGGAGAACTCATGAGCAAAGGGACAGAAGTCTAAGATGGGAGAAGAGCTGACCTGGAAGAAAGGAAGCCAAACGCAGGCCCGCAAGTTGCAGGGGAGATCGGAACGTGGGCGCAGAGGGAGACGATGACAAGAGAAGCGGTATGGCATCAATTCAACTCCTAGCTTGGCTTTATCAGGTTTTCGAATCATCCCGCCTCGTCTCGTCAGCCACATGGCCCCTTGCCATAGGCTGGCTCGCCTCGAAGGACACCCAGCGCGTGGTGCGGCATGCCTCCGGCTAATGGTGGGACCCCGCTGACGTTACCGTAATGAGAGGTAATGATGAAGCGGCTTTTTGTGCAAACTTCGAAGAGCCAGTTCTCTCTCTCGAGGTCGATCGCGGCGGGCACAGTGTACGGAGGGCCGCCCTCTTACATCCCCCAGGTCGTCCACATATAAGATAAGAATGGGGATCAGCCACGTAGAGAACACCCCTTGCGCCTCAACGGTGGGACCCGCTTCGCCCCAGGGGTAAGGGGGCATCTGATATGACTGATCCCACATCGTCAGGATAAAAGGTAACGGCAGCTAATGACCCTGAGACCCCCCATCGGTCTCGGGGTGCATCGGCATTTCCCCACCCCCGGCCCCTTCCGGTCTTGGGGTGGGGTGATCAACTCTTGACCCCGAGACCCCTCACCGGTCTCGGGGTGCACCAGCATTTTTCCACCCCCGGGACCCCTTCCGGTCTCGGGGTGGGGTCATCAACTCTTGACCCCGAGACCCCCCACCGGTCTCGGGGTGCACCGGCATTTCCCCACCCCCGGAACCCCACCGATCTCGGGGTGCACCGGAATTTCCCCACCCCCGGGACCCCTTCCGGTCTCGGGGTGGGGTCATCATCTCTTGACCCCGAGACCGGTGGTCTCGGGGTGCACCGGCATTTCCCCACCCCCCCCGGACCCCTTCCGGTCTCGGGGTGGGGTCATCAACTCTTGACCCCGAGACCCCTCACCGGTCTCGGGGTGCACCGGTATTTCCCCACCCCCGGGATCCCCTCCGGTCTCGGGGCGGGGTCATCAACTCTTGACCCCGAGACCCCCACCGGTCTCGGGGTGCACCGGCATTTCCCCACCCCTGGGACCCCTTCCGGTCTCGGGGTGGGGTCATCAACTCTTGACCCCGAGACCCCCCACCGGTCTCGGGGTGCACCGGTATTTCCCCACCCCCAGGACCCCTTCCGGTCTCGGGGTGGGGTCATCATCTCTTGACCCCAAGACCCCCCACCGGTCTCGGGGTGCACCGGCATTTCCCCACCCCCGGGACCCCTTCCGGTCTCGGGGTGGGGTCATCAACTCTTGACCCCGAGACCCCCCACCGGTCTCGGGGTGCACCAGCATTTCCCCACCCCCGGGACCCCTTCTGGTCTCGAGGTGGGGTCATCATCTCTTGACCCCAAAACCTCCCATCGGTCTCGGGGTGCACCGGTATTTCCCCACCCTCGGGACCCCTTCCGGTCTCGGGGTGGGGTCATCATCTAATGACCCCGAGAACCCCCATCGGTCTCAGAGTGCACCGGCATTTCCCCACCCCCGGGACCCCTTCCGGTCTCGGGTGGGGTCATCATCTAATGACCCCGAGACCCTCCATCGGTCTCGGGGTGCACCGGCATTTCCCCACCCCCGGGACCCCTTCCGGTCTCGGGGTGGGGTCATCATCTAATGACCCCGAGACCCCCCACCGGTCTCGGGGTGCACCGGCGTCTCCCCACCCCGGGATCCCTTTCGGTCTTAGGGTGGGGTCGTCAGCAATTGGCGTGCGGTTCAATCGTTGAGAGGAATGACGACTCCAGGCCACACGGCGCACCCACGTGATCCTCAGTACGTCCGTGAGTGCACCCCGTTACGGAGGGCCATACCTCATAACGACGTATGGTGCATTGCATGTCCCTGTGCATGGCCATGCCTCACTACGGTGTACGATTCGCTACCACTTACGACTGTGCTCGGTCATATCAGCCGACAGCGCGCACTGAATGCTTTCGCAACTATTGGACACGTATGATATCACGTCGGCAGGTAGTACGGGATGTCTCCGGCATGCACAGCGATGGTACGATGGTGATCTTCCGAAACAGTAAGATAGGATATTCGGACAGGTATAAAAGCATATGCACGCGCTGTAAGTAGGGATCTGAACTCTGGTTTTCTGAGCTTTCTTCCTCTCAGCAAAACCCTAACCGTCTCAGCTCTTTTCCGCTGAGCGGTTCTTTGTCTGAGCCCAAGTGACTGACTTGATCGTCGGAGGGTCCCTACCGGTGCCGCCGGTCTCCGGGACTTTTCTTGCAGGGCTCCGAGAAGAAGGACGTCCGTCTTCCCCGATGTTTGAGGAAGGTGACTTGGCGTCATCAGGTACTTATTGGCTTATTTATATATCTAAACATTACAATGAAATCCAATTTGAATTGAAGTAATTTGGATCAAAGCAAATGACCATCTAATATCAATGGATTGATAAGTGATCCACACCAATATCATACGGGAATTTTTTTCTACTGTATGCAGAATTTGTTGTTCTTTGGATAATTAGGATATCCATGTATTGTTTAATTATTTTTGTTCTACATAACATATACTTGAGTAACCAATTACATGGCATTCCCTTTAAAGAAAGAAAAAAAAATTTAAAGCATGGAAGACGTTCCATTACGTCATCTATTAAATATACAATGTTAAAAATAATATTTAAAAATCCTAGGATTTACTCACAACAATGCTATATATCAATATTGAGTTCTTATTATGACATTTATTAGCTTGAGCTCTCATCAAAACTTTAGACATTACATCAAAAAAAGAGAACTTTATACATTTGATAGAAATGTCAAGCTTAATCTTGTTTTTTGAGTTTTTCTGCTCATCCTAAAATATTTAACTTCATAAAATTTGATTTTCTTTCTTTAAATTATATTTTATCTTTTGCATTATATAAAAGTAAGTTTTTCACCTATGGGCTTTCATAACCTTTGGGTGCGGTTTAATTAATCCATATCGATCATGGTAAATAATGAGCATAGAAAAGTACCTAATTCTTTTAGATATTTGAAGTCTTTTCTTGTACAAGACCAGTTCTATAGGAAGAAATACTTGCTTTAGAGACCCAATAGATAGATCATAGGGTTATATCTATTGCACTGGATTCAGTTCACATGACTCTAACTATAGAATGTCTATCTAGTTGGTAATGCCTCCTTTTCTTGAAGCATGGACTAATTGTATTTTGGAATCGATACAAGAACCAATTCAATTAGATTGGTTCAACTTTAGATCAATTCTAACTTTTAAGATAGAATTTTTTTTCTTTTTATTTTATACATATATAATATTTAATAGTTAAAATTTCTCGCTTAGTTATATTTAATAAAAAAGTATATAGATAATATTTCTTGACTAATTTTATACTTAAAATCTTTTAGTAGGGTTGATAGATAACTTTACCTAATGTTTTAGGTTTAATCTTTGGAAACAAACTAACTCAATCTTATTAAATTGGGTTGGCATCAACTCTTAGTTCACCATAATCAATTACTCATCTCTATCTTTTTATTTTTTATTTTAAAAAAAAAACGGGAGAGAAAAAATAAACCCTCATAAAATATATATAGATGCAAGGAGTTCTAAAGTAACCAAATACATAAAAGTCCAAGTAAAATATTCTGAATGATTAGCCGAAAGAGAACTTGTGAGCCTCCAAATATCCTTCATCAAGAGCATATGAACATCATCCATGCTACCTACTCGAGGGTCAGCCAACCTTAATTAGTAGTTTTTGAATCCCTTTCCTGCATAATGAGTTGCTAGAAGTTGCACAACAGCATGTCGGTTCCCTTACCTAGCTCCGTGAAGCAGCTAAAGCTCCGCTGGTGAAACTGGAACACCTAATAAACTACAAGTAATGTGGCTGATCCAGCGCCGTTAGAATAAATGGTAATAGCAGCTAACGGAAGTCCTCCCCTAACCCCGAGACCTCCCTTCGGTCGCGGGGTGCACAAGCATCATCTCACCCCCGAGACCCCCTCCGGTCTCGGGGTGAGGTCATTGCATCCCGACCCCGAGAACCCCCTCCGGTCTCGGGGTGCACAAGCATCATCTCACCCCCGAGACCCCCTCCGGTCTCGGGGTGAGGTCACTGCATCCCGACCCCGAGAACCCCCTCCGGTCTCAGGGTGCACAAGCATCATCTTACCCCCGAAACCCCCTCCGGTCTCAGGGTGAGGTCACCATATCTCAACCCCGAGACCCCCCTCTGGTCTCGGGGTGCACAAGCATCATCTCACCCCCGAGACCCCTTCGGTCTCGGGATGAGGTCATTGCATCCCGACCCCGAGAACCCCCTCCGGTCTCGGGGTGCACAAGCATCATCTCACCCCCGAGACCCCCTCCGGTCTCGGGGTGAGGTCATTGCATCCCGACCCCGAGAACCCCCTCCGGTCTCGGGGTGCACAAGCATCATCTCACCCCGAGACCCCTTCCGGTCTCGGGGTGAGGTCACTGCATCTCAACCCCGAGACCCCCTCCGGTATCGGGTTGCACAAGTATCATCTCACCTCCGAGATCCCCTCTGGTCTCGGGGTGAGGTCACCGCATCTCAACCCCGAAACCCCCCTCCGGTCTCGGGGTGCACAAGTATCATCTCACCCCTGAGACCCCCTCCGGTCTCGGGGTGAGGTCACCGCATCTCAACCCCGAGACCCCCCTCTGGTCTCGGGGTGCACAAGCATCATCTCACCCCCGAGACCCCCTCCGGTCTCGGGGTGAGGTCACCGCATCTCAACCCCGAGACCCCCCTCCGGTCTCGGGGTGCACAAGCATCACCTCACCCTTGAGACCCCCTTCGGTCTCGGGATGAGGTTACTACATCTCAACCTCAAGACCCCCTCCGGTCTCGGGGTGCACAAGCATCATCAACATTCAATACGTGAACTGGCCTTCGAACCAAACGACAACCTCGGGCCACCTGGCGTACCCACGTGACCTGCCGTGCGCTCGTGGCTGCTTGCGGCCATACCTCATAACGGCGTATGGTGCATTGCATGTGTCACTGTGCATGACCATGCCCCGTTACGGAGTACGATTCACTACCACTTGCAACTGTGCGCGGTCATGTCAAGCAACGGCGCGCACCAAATGCAACCGCGGCTACTAGACACCTGTAAAGCCATATTGACAGGTAACATAGGGCGCCTCTGGTGCGCACAGTGACGGTACGACATCAATCTTCTGAAACAGAAGGATGGGACATTTGAACAGGTATAAAAGCACGCACTCGCGTTGTAAGTAGGATCTTGAACTCTGGTTTTCTAGTTTTTCCTACTAGCTGAAACCCTAACTGTATCAGCTTCCTTCTGCTGAGTAGTTCTTGTCTGATCCCAAATAACTAATTTGAGCATTGGAGGGTCCCCACCGGAACATCCGGTCTCCGGGGACTTTTCTTGCAGGGGTCCGAAGAGAAGGACGTCCGTCTTCCCCGACATTTGAAGAAGGTGAGTTGGCGTCATCAACAAGCATCTACAACCACTTGGTGATGACCAAGTCCCCTAACAACAGAACTCTCACATCCTCGCACTCCATCATTCCTCACTCTCCCGTCAAAGTTAGAGGGTAGTGATTCTCAAGTGAAAAAGAGTAAATGGGAAGGTGCAAAGACTGCAGGATAGGAGCCACAAACAAATTCCTGACCACCAAAGAATCACTATCAGAGGAAGCAGAAATGAATTGAACAGCACGAAGAGTAGCTGCCATGAAGACTGTATGGAGACTTAAAAAAAGTTTATCAGAACTACTTTTGAGTTTCTGGCCAACCATATCTGGTAAATTTAAAGATAGACGGCACCATGGCAGCTCGAGGTGGTGGAGCTCAATTCCACACTGCGAGAGCTTTAGAACAATGGAGAAGAGTACGCTCAATGATCTCGTCCATATCCAAACAAGAGTCGCAAACGAATCGCATGCTCGTGCGAATGGCAAGAAAGATAATTCCAACCTACTTTTCATAGAAATTGATGTGGCTAGTGTAGCTACAAGGGCAATTTCGGTAAATCCAAAACATTAGTGCGCCTGGCATCTCCAAGCCTGCCGAGTCGGCCCCGACCATTCCTGGTTGGCCCCTCTCGGTCCCGGCATCTCCAAGCCTGCCGAGTCGCCCCGACCATTCCTGGTTGGCCTCTCTCGGCCCCGACAGCTCCAAGCCTCCCGAGTCGGCCCCGACCATTCTTGGTCGGCCCCTCTCGGCCCCGACGTCTCCAAGCCCGCCGAGTCGGCCCCAACCATTCCTGGTCGGCCCCTCTCGGCCCGGCGTCTCCAAGCCCGCCGAGTCGGCCCAGACCATTCCTGGTCGGTCGCTCTCGGCCCCGGCAGCTCCAAGCCTGCCGAGTCGGCCCCGACCATTCCTGGTCGGCCTCTCTTAGCCCCGGCAGCTCCAAGCCTCCCAAGTCGGCCCCGACCATTCTTGGTCGGCCCCTCTCGGCCCCGGCGTCTCCAAGCCCGCCGAGTCGGTCCCAACCATTCATGATCGGCCTCTCTCGGCCCCAGCAGCTCCAAGCCTCCCGAGTCAGCCCCGACCATTCTTGGTCGGCCCCGGCGTCTCCAAGCCTACCGAGTTGGCCCCGACCATTCATGGTCAGCCCCTCTCGGCCCCGGCATCTCCAGTCCGCCAAACCAGCCCCGACCATTCCTGGTCGGCCCCGCCCCGGCACTTCTTAGTTGACGAGGTTGGCCCCGGCCATCCCTGGTCGACCCAGCTTGGCCTCGGCTCCTTCGGAAGAGTCGAGACGTCCCAGTTTCCTCCAAATCTGCCCCAACGCGGCTCTGGTAGCTCAGGATGCCACCTCTCTGATCCACACCCTGACAATGCCAGATCCAACTACCCACTGGCCACGCTGCTGATGGGACTGGACCCAACTACCCAATAGCCCCACTAGCTGATGGGACTTAGCCCACCAACCGTCATTTTCTTCCTCTCCGATGGGACAGGACCCACCAACCAACCCAGGTTCACACAACTCCCAAGAACTCCGCGGACATTCCTTTTCACGGAATCCCACGTGATCATGCAAGTGTCAACCCCTATAAAGAGGTGAATCCATCCAATAATTAGGTATGAGCGAGAACCCCAAGAAATCGCTATCCTAACACCCAGAGAGGAATCCCTCCTCTCCGGGAACCCCCCCTCCCTTTTCTTATCTAAAAGGAGCTCATTCGAGCTCCTCCTCAGCTGTGACCTCGATCGCTAACTTGAGCGTCAGAGGGTCCCACCGAAGAATCCCTCCGGTCTTGGGGCTTTTTGCAGGAAACTCGGTGGAGAAAAGATCCTCTGATCAATCCGGTTTCTTATCCCAGCGTTCAGGACCAGTGATCGGGCGTCATCAGATTGGCGCGCCAGAAAGGGGGCAACGCGGTACAGGACGCAGCAGGTATCTCAGGGCCTCCCTATGCTACATCTCATCAAATTCTACTCCCCCCTATTTTCTCCTTGAAGCCATGGTGGTGACATGAGCTCAGGACGCTTTGTTAGCTGTCCAGCAGGGCTTCCCCCGCCGGTTAGATAGCAGGAGGCCAATCCCCCTGCTATCGATCCTCCCGTCGCCTGCCCACCACCAGATGCAGCTGTTCAAACTGCGGAGCGACTAGCAACCCTCTACCAGCAAGTTCAAACTCTCACCACTATGGACCATGGGCTCCAGCAGCAGCAGTCCATGGCCACCCAGCACCAGACCGCTCCCTCCTCTAGTCAGCAGTCGGCAAGGGGAGACTCTCCTTGGTGGGAGGCCAGTCGATGGGAGGCTGATCGTCACCCAGCTTCCCTTAGGAAGCCTCGCCGCGAGCCCCCCAAGCGGCCACGGTCCCCTGATCGTGGCCCCAGCAAACTTCCTCCCAAGCCATATTATCAGGAGGAGCCAAAGCGGAAGTCCGACTCCCACGTCCTTCTCCTTCTCTTTCTTCCTCTTCCTCTTCCTCTGAACCATCCCGGAGGGCCCCAGCAATCAGCCGCCAGGCGGAGGAACGCCTGGACGAGTATAATAGGCGACTAGATGAACTCGCCAGGAAAATCAATCACCAATCGGAGGAAGAGTTTGACACCCATCCTCCTTACACTCGCCGGATATTGGAGGAGCCTGTTCCCTCCAGATTCTGCTTCCCCCAGGTAGATCAGTACGACGGTACGACAGATCCTCTCGACCATCTCGAGAGCTATAAAGCAATGATGCAAGTCCAAGGCACTTCGGATGCCCTTCTCTGCAAAGCCTTTCCCGCCACTCTACGGAAGGCCGCTCGCGCGTGGCACTCACGCCTGCCCCCTCACAGCATCGACTCCTTCCGAGAGCTGGAGAAGGCCTTTCTGGCACATTTCGATGCCTGCCGGTGGATCCCAAGGGTAGCAGACAGCCTCTTCTCTGTGCACCAGAAGGAGGGGGAGTCGCTGCAGGACTTTGTTTCCCGGTTCAAGGCTGCCGCCCTCGAAGTCTACCATCTCGACGATGCGGTAGCGACGTTGGCGCTGAAGCGGGGACTCCTCCCATCCCGCTTCACCTTCTTCTTGGACAAAAAACCCCGAGCTCTTACTCCGACCTCCTTCTCCGGACTCAAAAGTACATCCGTGCGGATGAGGCTGACTCCACCCATCGAGAATCTTCAAGGAGCTCCAGTCACAAGCCCGCTCGCCCTGAGCCGAGTGGACCCCGGCGGTCTGATCCGCCTTGCCGACCCAACAATTAAGCTGAATATGAAGCCCTGTTGGCCGGATTAAGGCTAGCCCAGGAGTTTGGAATAAGGCGTCTAGAGCTTTCACAGACTCGCAACTCGTCTCTAGGAAAATCAACAGAGAATACAAGGCATGCGACCTTGTTATGACTCAGTACTTGAGCAAGGTTTAGCTTTTGATCTCCCCGCTACCTTACTTCAGTATTAGTTACATTCCTCGGAGCGAGAATGCCAAGGCCGACATCCTCTCTCGTCTGGCTACCTCTGCCACAGCATGGCAAGTGACGCTTACATTGAATATTTAGAAAGGCCTAGCATAGAGGATAGCGAGGAAGTCCTCCCGCTCACCCAAGAGCCCACATGGATGGATGCCTACGTCCGCTATCTCACTGATGGCATACTCCCTGATGACCGCAATGAAGCCAGGCTGCTCAAGTGGAGGGCCTCCAAATTCATCCTCCTCGACAGGCGTCTATACAAAAGGTCGTTCTCCTACCCCCTGCTCAAGTGTGTAGGACCCGCCGACGCTGACTACATCCTCAGAGAAATCCATGAGGGCATCTGTGGAAATCATCTGGGGGACAGATCCTTAGCCCAAAAGGCTCTTCGTCAGGGATACTTCTGGCTCACTATGAGGGAGGATGTGACTAAATTAGTTCATATGGGTAATGGACATCCTACCCTGGACACATTCAACATCAACCATCTACCCCGCTGAGCCCACTCTCAGCCCCATGGCCTTTCGCTCAATGGGGAATGGACATCCTCGGGCCATTCCCCCCAACTTCAGGGCAACGAAGATTCTTACTAGTCGCCATCGACTACTTCACCAAATGGGTCGAGGTCGAGGCACTGGCCAAGATAATGAAAAGCAAGGTCAAGGCTTTCTTCTGGAAATCGATCATATGTCGATTTGACCTGCCTCACACCCTCGTCACGGACAACGGCTGCCAATTCAACAATGAAGCATTTAAAGCCTTCTGTGACAAACTAGGCATTCATCACAGATTCACTTCTGTCGGCCACCCCCAAACCAACGGAGAGGCCAAGGTCATGAGGACTCAGAACTCGGCTAGATGGGATCCAAAAGTTGATGGGTGGAAGAGCTCCCCAGTGTGATATGGGCTTACCACACGACCCCCAGAGCCCTGACGGGCGAGACTCCCTTTAGTCTTGCCTTCGGATCTGAGGCCATCATTCCTGTCGAGATTGGACTACCTAGTCCATGTGTGGAGTCCTTCAACGAGGAAAACAACTCTGCGCTGATTCGGGCTAGTCTGGACTACATCGACGAGGCGCATGATCGGGCGAGGCTGCGCATGGCGACCTTTCATCAGCGAGCGGCAAAGTATTACAATGCTCGAGTTCGTCTCAAGGTTTTTCGCCATGGAGACTTGGTTTTGAGAAAAGCTAAGATTTCTAAGCCTACAGAGGGAGGCAAGTATCCCCCAACTGGGAGGGCCCTTATCGTGTCGCCGAGACACTCCACCGGGGGGCATACAAGCTAGAAGAGCTCAACCGACAACCCATTCCACGTACCTGGAATGCAGATAACCTCCGCCAATATTATCAATAGTGTATTCCCCTGGGGCATGGGCAATAAAGGAGGTCCCTTCTGATGCCACAGCGTACTCTCCCTTGCACCCAAAAACCAGATCTCTTAAAAGGACCTCACCGGCATCGTGGCTAACGGGACACCACTCGGCCCCAGCACGGCGGTGCCCCCGAGTCAGTTAAGACCCTAATAGCTCCATACCCGGTCGAGTTGCCCCTCAAGCAGCACACAAACTTCTGAGGTGGTTCAAAAGGAGCTCACCGGCATCGCAGCTAACGAGACACCACTTGGCCTGGCATGGCAGTGCCCCCAAGTCGGTTAAGACCCTAACAGCTCGTACCCGATTGAGTCAACCCTCAGATGGCACACAAATCCCTGAGGTAGTCTAAAAGGAGCTCACCGGCATCACAGCTAACGGGACACCACTCGGCCCTGGCACGACGGTGCCCCCGAGTCAGTTAAGACCCTAACAGCTCCGTACTCGGTCGAGTCACCCCTCAGATGGCACACAAACCCCTGAGATGGTTCAAAAGGAGCTCACCGGCATCGCGGCTAACGGGACACCACTCGGCCCCGACACGGTGGTACCCCCGAGTCGGTTAAGACCCTAATAGCTCCGTACTCGATCGAGTCGCCCCTCAGGCGGCACACAAACCCCTGAGGTGGTTCAAAAGGAACTCACTGGCATTGCAGCTAACGGAACACCACTCGGCCTCAGCACGGTGGTGCCCCCGAGTCGGTTAAGACCCTAACAGCTCTGTACCCGGTCGAGTCGCCCCTCAGGCAGCACACAAACCCCTAAGGTGGTCTAAAAGGAGCTCACCAGCATCGTGGCTAATGGGACACCACTCAGCCCTGGCACGGCGATGCCCCCGAGTTGGTTAAGACCCTAACAGCTCCGTACCCGATCGAGTCGCCCCTTAGGCAGCGCACAAACCTCTAAGGTGGTTCAAAAGGAGCTCACCGGCATCGCGGCTAATGGGACACCACTCGGCCCCAGCACGGCGGTGCCCCAGTTGGTTAAGATCCTAACAGCTCCATACCCGATCGAGTCGTCCCTCAGGCGGCACATAAACCCCTGAGGTGGTCTAAAAGGAGCTCACCGACATCGCGGCTAACAGAAAACCATTCGGCCCCGGCACATGGTGCCCCCTAGTCGGTTAAGACCCTAACAGCTCGTACCCGGTCGAGTCATCCCTCAGGCGGCACACAAACCCTGATATGGTTTAAAAGGATCAACGGCACCACAGCTTGCAGGACAACTCTCGACCCCAGCACGGTGGTGTTTCCCCTAATAGCTCCATATGCGTTCAGGTCGCCCTTCACATGGAACCCAGACCATGGAGATAGCTCCAGAAGGCTCCGCATGGCCCTCATGGACTCGGGTCGACCGGCTCAGCCACAGCCTTTCCCGGTTGACCCTGATCAACCCAGGCACCTCCAACACTGGCCGAGTCGGTGTAAGCCTCCCCTGGTCGGACCCGCTCGTCCTTGGCGCCATCGCGTTGGCTGAGTCAGCCTCGACCATCTCTGGTCAGTCACAACGCCTCCGAAATTAATCTTGGCGTCAAGTCGCCCATGGGTCTTTCCAAGCCTTTAGAAGATTCATACGCAAATGAGTCTTCTCTCGAATAGTCTACAGCATCGTGAGGCCTCTTGAGTAACCTTCGACATGGCCGGCCTACATTCCGGGGATGCATTCGAACATCATCCAGTCCAAAGTCGCAGTTCGGCTGCGGCATGGTCAACATATGCAACGTTTGAAGCTAAGAAAATGTTTCAGAGGATGCAACGTTCTGTTAGTAATAGTGCCCTAGGCCTATTGTATGGACATGGTATTTTGAATATTTATGAACATTTACTATTATCATAATTTGCATGTTTATTATATAATAATGTCCTTGAATAATATTATGAATTATTCTAAATGTCCCTAATCGGTTATTGTTGTGGGAATAACAATAAATTAAGATTAGTATGAAATTTGATTGATATTCATGGGATGAATATGTGTATGAGATACAAATCAAATTTATATGTATTTGTTGAGAACAAATATTGGACAAGACCCGCCTTGAGATTAATACATGGATCAAAGTCATAAGTTAATCTCTAGTAGTTGTGTCATTAAATCCTTAGACCTGAGATTGCCATAGTTCTCAACATGAGGAATATTATGTTTTGACATAATCAAACGTTGTCTTTAACCGGATGATTATAAAGATTATGATTGAACATAATAAGAATCATGTAGTGAGATGTGAGTGATTAAGATGGAATTTGTCCCTCTTATTATAAGAGAGATATCTCTGGGCCCCTCGATGATTGAGACTGAGAAATGCATGGCCATGCTCAAATGAATTGATGGAGATCAATATCATTTGTTTAGTCAGTCTAATTGGGTTTGAGAAATTAAAGATAGAGAGATATAAGGTTGACTTTATCCATGCCTTATATTCTATCAAGATATCATGTGACAAAAGGATTATGTTAATAGCTACTTTAAGGTTGTCTCGGAACATGAGCTTTTCATTTAACTTGGGTAGTCATAATGTCTTGCTAGAGGCCGCTTATGACTTGTAGGATTCAAAATGTGATTTAGGCCTACTGCCAACGTTAATTGAACCTATAGGGTCGCACACTAAGAACGGACAATAATGGTTACGATTTGTTACTCTCTATATAATTTAAAATGATGAGATTATTTTAAATTACAAATAATAATTAGTTGTCATTTAGATTCGAGTTTAATTTTGAGAAAATTTAAATTCGTAATTTAAATTGTGACAAGTA
>UESW01003677.1:24770-49306 GCA_900491605.1 Calamus simplicifolius | reverse complement strand
GTAGATGACATTATTTTTGGTGCTACTAACGAATCTCTCTGTCAAGAATTTGCAAAGTTAATGCAGGGAGAATTCGAGATGAGCATGATGGGAGAACTCAACTTCTTCCTTGGACTCCAGATCAAACAATGCAAGGAGGGAATTTTTATCAACCAAACCAAGTACACAAGAGAACTACTCAAAAAGTTTGGTATGGAAACAATGAAACCCCTTGGAACACCAATGAGTCCTTCATGCAAGTTAGACAAAGACGAAGAAGGTAAGAAGGTTGATCAAAAGTATTATCGAGGTATTATCGGATCCCTTCTCTATTTAACAGCAAGTAGACCTGATATAATGTTTGCAGTATGTTTGTGTGCTAGATTTCAAGCTGAACCTAAAGAATCACACTTAATAGCTGTTAAAGAGAATATTAAGATATCTAAATGGAACCAAAAATGTAGGTTTATGGTATTCTAGAGACTCCACATTAAACCTAATTGCATATTCAGATTCTGATTATGCCGGATGTAAAATTGATAGAAAAAGCACAAGTGGTGCATGCCATTTCTTAGGCAGTAACTTAATCACATGGTTTAGCAAAAAGCAAAATTCAGTTGCATTATCAACTACTGAAGCTGAATATGTAGCAGCTGGAAGTTGCTGTGCGCAAATCCTATGGATTAAGCGACAACTTGAGGACTATGGTATCAAACTTAATAAGACACCCATAAATGTGATAATACTAGCGCAATCAATTTAACAAAAAATCCAATTCAACACTCAAGACAAAACACATAGAAATTAGATATCATTTTATAAGAGAACATGTAGCTAATGATGAAATTTGTTTAGATTATGTAAACACTGAAGAACAATTAGCTGACATCTTAACAAAACCCCTAAGTGAAGAAAGATTTGAATATCTTAGAGGAGAATTAGGAATTTGTAATCCTTTTGAATAAATTTTGAAATACTTAAGGAAATGCATCTAGAATTCTTTCAATTCCTCAAAATCTTAAGGAAATAGTGTCTAGAATTCATATCAAAATGATTTATCAAGACTCAATGATTATGAATCATACACAAAATCAAATCCGGAATCATTTCAAACATTCAGAAAATTTTCAATTTTTTGTTCTGAAATGGTCTCCGAGCCGACTCGGTGTGTACCGGAGTCGACTCGAGTTTTTCTGAAACTTGGGAGCCGACTCCTGGTATGAGCGAGTCGACTCGAGTTCGAGATTTTTCTCTGTGATTAGGCGAGCCGACTCGAGGAAATGCGCGAGTCGACTCGACGTGGTCCCAAATCGCTTATTTAGGGCACGAGCCGACCCATCGTTCGATTCTAATTTTCCAAATCTTTCTCAAAACCCTCCAAAACCTTTCAAACTTTCCAAAATCTTCCAAAAACCTTGAACAATCATTCCACCTTGAATCAATGGCCCCCAAAACCCGTGGAGCGAGCAGTAGCCGCGCCGGGATGAAGAGGAAAAGAACCGTGCGTCGACCCGTCCGCGAGCCGACTCCGGAGTCTTCGACTGCTTCTTCTTCGGATGATGCACCTGCTCCTACTGCCTCTACTCCTCAGGTAGACCTTTTTGCAAGTAGAGTCATTACCACTGGAAGGAAGTTGATTTCGATTTGTTTGAGAGAGAAGGATTACTTGTAGGTTCACAGTTGAGAGAAATGGGATTTGAGAAAATATGCTCCCTAGACTGTCCTACATACCCTGCACTGGTGAAAGAGTTTTATAGAAATTTATCTAGAGGAGACAATGGATTGGTCAGTACTGTCAGAGGAGTTTGTTTGAATGTCTCTGCCGTCATTCTTTCTAAGCTATTGGACTTACCCCTATCAGGACCCTCCACCTTTGAACCAGAGGATAGATCTCCTGCCCTCACCAGATTATTGAATAGAAACTTTGAGGGATTTGAAGAAGTTTTCGCCAGTCAGCTGCCATTGGACTTAAGATTGCTACACAACATCTGCAGCAGAATTCTATTCCCTAAGACAGGCCGGTTTGACTACTTATCTGAGAGGGATATATTTGTCATGGATGCTGTAGTTTCAGGCAGGCCCATCAACTTACCCATCATGATTTTATGGTACATGGCTGACTGTGGAAGTAAGAGGAAATCTTGTCTTCCCTATGGCATGATCTTAACTCAGTTATTCAGAAGCCAAGGAATTGAATTTAGTGATAGTGAGCCCAAGAAAAATTTGAGACATACAGACTACTATTCACTGGCCACTATTCACCGTATGGGCTTCAAGAAAGTTAATGGTAATTGGATAAGAAAAGGTCAAGATGATATTAGAGCTGCTGAGGACAGAGTTGAGGACATTGGAGCTGAGGTCGAGGCTGGACCTTCTGTTGCTGGACCATCTGAGGCTGGACCTAGCATGCATTATTCTCCTCCACCTCAAGCTTCATCTACTTCTGTGAGATTTTCAGATGAGCAGCTATGTCAACTTAGATCTATGTTTGCTGAGTTTGATGATCAAAGAAAAGAAGAGATTGGTCAATTAAGAGAAGACTTTAAAGAATTAAAGGAAAACATCATTTCAAGGCTTGACTTATTTTCATTCTCTATTGGTACTCATGTGGATTCTCTCAATGCCGAGCTTAAGAATATCTTTGAAAGACTTCAAGGGATAGCCGATGGATCCAATGTATATCTTGATAGAACCAATCAGTTACGAAGAGACATTGATGCAGCAGTTGATCAAATTCAAGTAACCATGAATGATTTTAGCAAATCTCAAAAGGATGATATCATGGAGATGATTGGACACTTAAAAAGTTTGATATTCAAGCGTGTCAAATGAACTTAATACTTATCTTAGTTGCATCTCTAAATTTCCTTCCTAGATTGTACCTAGGAAATTTTGCTCTAATATGAATGTTTTTGAACTTTGATGAATCTAAGTTAGTTTAAATTTGATTCCATAAGCTTGTATTACATTTTGATGTAATTTGATGTACTAGACTTTTGAATGAAATGAATTCTCTATTTCCTTATGTCAATGAAATTAAATGAATGTTTATCTATCTTTTTGTTGATAACAAAAAAGGGGGAGAATTTTATAGTTTTATGATTGTCTATGATTGTGATAAACAATGGGTTAATTAAGTTTCATAGGGGGAGCTACCTCATTGAGGGGGAGCCTAAACTTAACTATGAAAACAAAATTAATTCACTAATCAATCATGAACAAACTCAATATTTTTGTCATCATCAAAAAGGGGGAGATTGTTGAGAAATTATTGAAACATAATTGCCCCAACTTATTGATTTTGATGATTTCCAAAAGACATTGCTTTACTTTCTAAAAGGCTATGAACATGATAAGTCAATCAATGAATTATTCTTGCTATGAGCAATTTCAAATTGAAAACTATGAACTATTAAAAATTAATGAGTTTCTTGAATCAATTGAATATATGTTTCAGTGAGCTATACTTATGAATTCAAAATGATTTTTATATCAATCTTTTAAAGATCAATGACTTAATGAGAATGCTTTGAAATTGAGCTTTACTGTTAAAACAACATTATCTAAGTCAAATTTATATTTCAAAGTTGGTTGGGATGATTTTCAAAGCAAATCAGAATGTTTTCTGATTTTTGTATCAGTCCCGAGCCGACTCGAGAGTTTCCGAGTCGACTCCTGAACTTTCTCGAGCCGACTCGTGACTGTGCGAGCCGACTCGACTCAGACGGCAGAAAGACTCATTTTTGAGTGCTTCTCGAGTCGACTCCCAGCTTTTCGCGAGTCGACTCCTGAAAGTCAAGAGTCGACTCCCAGATTTTCACGAGTCGACCCCTGAAAACTCATTTTTTGGTGCGTTCTGGATTCGATTGCTCGAGCCGACTCGCACAGTCCCGAGCCGACTCCCCGAATTCTGGGCGGAAATTTTTTGAGTTGACACATCAGCTCCAACGGATATATTTTTGAATAACGGCTATTTTTCTTTGTTTCTAACGGCTATATTGTTTCAGAATCTATAAATAGAGGAGCCATTCAACAAAGAAAGAAGAGAGAAGATATATATTGAGAATCATTCAGTAAGAAATTCAAAAGAGGGAAAAACAGAGTGTTATTAGAAAAATCGTTTGATTTAAGAAGAAAGATTCAAAAGGAGTGAAATCCAAGAGTAAGATTCGTGCACTCCAGAGCTACCTTCTACAAAAGATTCAAGAGGAGATCCCAACACTTTCAAGAGCAAATCAAAGATCTTCCACATTCAAAGAAAAGGGAGAAAAAGCTTCAACCCAACTCCAAAGCTCAAATCTGTGGAGAATCGGTGCCGAGGCCTGATTCAACATCAAGAGGAGTTGAAGGAAGGAATCCAAAGAAGCCAAGCCAGCTCTCAAGCTTTATATATTCAGGCTTTTCTAAACTCAATTTTTATTTTGAAATATCTGCTCAAAAAGGAGCTGCTTGTAATTAAACTCATTTTATTTGTTTGTATCTAGTTTAATCTGAGGGATTAAACTAGAGGAGGTTGTTAAACCTCGGTACAAGCTAGGTTAGCTTGTGTTTGGGTTTGGTGCCGGTGAGCCCGTGTAAAATCGGCTGGGTTCGTTGTGATCCCGGAAAAACAACAAGTTTGAGTTGTGAACTTGGAAAACAACTCGGCTGTAATCTAGAGAGATTATAGTGTGGACCCAAGTGAGTCTTGGGAGTGGACGTAGGTGTTGATTGCACCGAACCACTATAAAAATATCTTGTGTTTGCCGTGTCTAATTGTTTCTTCTCTATCTCTCATATACTTGTGTTTGTGCTTTGCTTATTAGTTAATCCTTTCACTTGCACATCTCATTTTAAATTGCTAAAAGTCTTAAATTTTTAAGAACCCAATTCACCCCCCCCCTCTTGGGTTGCCTTCTGGGCCAAACAGTAATGCATATTTAATTGCATCCTTGTCATTATTCATGGGGAAGAATCTGGTTGTATATTTCATACATAGGTTAGTTCTCCTTGCAACTAAGAAGAATAGAAGACTAACCCTTAAAATCTGGTTTGTCCAAATAAGCTACCATGAGGAACAAGATCTATTCAATGACTCGAGTTTATTTCCCTTTCTTTAAACTCGAGTTTAATAATAGAAAATTTTAAACTCGAGTTTATTTCCCTTTCTTTCCTGACTTCCTGTGGACGCACAAGATCTATTCAATGCACATAGGTAAGGTAGTCTCATGGTCAGTGTCAATTGCCATTGCTCCCACCATGGAGATGACATGGAATTTAGATGATAAGTTTGTCATATGAGGTCTCAAAGTTCACATCATTGATTACAAGAGTCCAAAAAAAAAATTTGAAAACTATATGGCCGTACAGTGTCGTAAATTTAGCAGGGACACTGGAAAAGAATAGGATATATTTTATCATCACAACCCAAAATTGGTTCTTCAAAAGTGTATGTGTGATATAATCATTCAAAATAGATACACTTGGTACCTAGTAAAAAAAAATTAGGGAAGAAGCCATGTACAACCGTATCAAACCCGATTGCAATGAGATTTTATTTACTATATTGAACAGAAGCTTGTTTTGCTCCATTACAAGGTGCCAAAATAAAAGAAAGCTTCTCTAAAATGAACCAGGAACTATATATTTCACTTATGATTCCATTGCATGCATGTTCACTTACATGCTGTCATTAAAATCCTATCAATGAAGGAATCTACATGACCATTCAATATGATAAGAATATGTTGTCTAATGCGATGGCAATACAATAGCGCGATACAGCCTTAGAAGCCAGTTACGAATGAAAACTACGACTATGACAAGATGCTGCTATCATCCATGCCGCAATCATCATGGCTCTGTCCTTCGGATGGCACAGTTGGACTTGAGTTAGATGCGCATGTCTTCTCTAGTGGTGGTCCATGCAATCCAATGTTTCTCCTATATATGGTTGCTCACATTAAAGGTGAAAATTGGCCTTTGAAATCCAAATGATCTGATGGGTAGGCATATAGGTTTCCTTTGTGATGAGCTCTACCACCTTCAGACTCAAAATAAGTACGTCATAGGTGCAATCATACAATCCATACCAAAAAATCCAAGGACCACTGGCTTAGATTCGCATATGGATATATTAAATCAAGTCTCCTGAATTGCATTTTATCAAAGCAAAGGATATTGATCTTGAAAGATTTTTTTGTGAAAGGTCTGGAATGTGTAAAGACTGTAGCTTGCATAGCTCAGCTGGCATAGGGCCTTTAAGTGAATTGAATTTCCACTAAGATAAGAATCTCCAAATACATTGCATCTCCTATCTGTCTTGGCAGTTTCCCTAAAGCTAGTTATTGCTGACGTCCAATTCTGTAACATTTGAAATATTGAAATAAACTGTGTAGAGTGGGGCCATTAAAGCATTCCTAACAAAGTTGAGAATCATGGATGATTAGAACAGGAGGTAATGACCCTGAGAGGCCATTGTGTGATAAGTTTAACACCAGAAGATCTATTAGATTACATAAATGATGTGGTATTTGGCCATGAAAATATATTCTCCAGATTAAGGTTAACCAGTTGTTGTGGACATCCAATAGAGCTAATTGTTGATAGGCTGAACATGATCTTTTGCTCCCAACTATAACCTAAGCAGTTATCCATGTATCGTACGTTCTGCATGAAAATCCTTTGTGATTTTCTACATTTAATCTTTTTTTTTTACTGATTTTGCAAATAAGTTCTGATGGTTGTAGTTTTTCTTTGCATAATGCAGTTTTTTATTGTCATATTAGAATTTGTAGTTTAAAGATGAGTACAGAAGTTTATTAATATGGAGTAAAATTAGGTTCTTATATCTAGTACTGTGATCTGATGATGTTGAGAAGCCATCGTCCCTAAAAAATGATGTTTGCTCTTAGATTCATATGAGTTGTCCATTTACTCATAAGTTCTATTCTTAACATTTTAGATGAATGGAATTTTTCAGTTAGTTTCATAAATCATTCTTTCTTAGCTTGTATTGGTATTAGTGCATCTTTTTCAGTTGTTTAATTCTTTATAATATGATTATAATTGTACACCTATTACGGAATGCCAGACAAATTTATGTTCTTTTCTTTGCTAATGTTATATGTTTATTTTACCTTGCTTGCAGATAGATCTATTGGGTAGTCCACTTGTTCGACCTACTCATATTGAGACTACAACCCTTGGAGCTGCATATGCATCTAGGTTAGCCACAGGTGCTTGGACTGAAGAACAAATAATTGCTGCTGAGCATGAGAGAGTAATTGCTGCTGAGCACGAAGAGAAGACTACCATCTTCCATCCCAGATTGAACGAGGCACAGAGGAAGAGGAGGAATGAATCTTGGTACAATGCTGTGACTAACTTTTGATTTGGCTAAACTCGCCCTTTAGCTATAAGATTGCTTGCTCCCCGGATGTAACTTTTCTCCATGGAAGGTTAAATTTTGTGATCTTGATTCTTGATTTTAATTAAGCTTTCTTTACATTTCGGGTTAGACTCTTCTTCCTGTTATTCTGGGCTTGTGATAGAAATGAAAATGGACTATTTGACCAATAAAAAATGTTTGTTTCCGTTTAGGCTCTATGTGGCTTGGTTTTTATCTTTTTGAAGAAGAAGAATAGAAATTGGAAGATATTCTGACACCTTAGTTTATGAATCCTAAAGATAAGCATATTTCTTATTGTTTATAACAAAATATCAAACTTTAGCCAAGCGAAGCATATTGCATAAATATTTGGAATTTGGATGAAATAACTTCTTTTTGGAAAGAAACATGGATGGAATAATCTACTATATAATTATTTTAAGTTTGACAATTTGAACATAAAATGAATGAAATAAAACAAGACGGATGTTCAATTCATGGTTGTAATTCTCTGCACTGCGGATTACACCAAAACTAAAGTTCCTTCAATTTGACCCCTTCGTATCTTTTGTTGCTGCAGAACACCATCTGTACCAGTAGCTTGACTTAGCATTTACAAAGTGGCTCTAGACTTTCCCCCTTGGCTTGACTTAGCATCTACCAAGTGGCTTTAGACCTGTCTCCCTAGCCATAGTGAGTTCACCATTTTGCAGGGAAATCAAAACAATTAATTTGGTTCTTCTCAGTTCCACCAAGGCGAACATGTAGGAGTGACAAAGTTTGCAAGTGCAAAAATCAATGAGAGTGGCAACGGTGAATGGTTTCATGTGCAGTGACCACTATATTTAATGAATTATTTCCTGTTGAAGGTGACAATTCTTAATGTTCTAGCTAATTAATGGCAACAGCATATTTGTTGGCAAAATAGTACCTTCCACATGATCGCTTGATCTTGTGCTTTGATCCATAGGCCTGTTTCAGACATGCCAAAGTACTTGTTAATTTTGATGTTCTAAACATCAGGATGGATTGTCATTTTGCTTGTTGACTTTTCTGATTTACCAACATTTTTCTTGTTGACTTTTCTGACTTACCAAGCTTCCACAAATGATTTTTAGCTGGTACCATGGAGCCTCTTAAGTGGCAAATCTGTAGAGCAAACTAATGAAAAATTAGAGGCTAGCGAAATTTATAATTTAAAAATATAACATGTCATGAGCATAGTTCACTATATACATGTATATAATTTAGTTCTTGTTAAATATGTCTTGAATTTTATATATTGGGCCCCGGTTTTTTGACCCGACCCGATATTCTTGTTGGGCCCGGACCAAACCGGTCCGCTAGGGTTTATTTTATGGAAGTATTTTTTTGGGGCGTATATATATAGATATACGTGTGAAAACTTCTGTAAGGGTTTTGTAAGGGTTTGGAGACCTCCTCCTCTCTTTTGATAATGGAATTTTGTTTGCCTTGCCCGTGGATGTAGATCACCATGATCGAACCACGTAAATTCTTGGTGTTCCTTTGTTTGTTTATTGCTTTGATTTGTTATTGATCTGATTTCCGCAACAGTTCTGCTACAGAAAGAAAATAGGGAAGAAGTCATAGTCATGTATATAATTATAGTCCTGCTAGAGAAAGAAAACAAGGCAGAAGTCATACTCAGACTTACTTTGCTCTACTATGAATACAATAGGTTAATTCTCCTTGCAACCAAGAAGAATAGAAGACTAACCCCTAAAATCTGGTTTGTCCAAATAAGTTATATGAGGAACAGTAACTTACATTCAATCAATTGTATGTCGAGGTTCTTTAACTGATCCAAATTTGAGCTAGTTTCATTGAATGATCAAATAAGCTAATTACGAGTGGTTTGCTAATAGTTCATATATATAAATATATACACACACACAAATAAATGGATACTCAATCATCAAATTCAATTCGTGCCCTTCAAAGGTGTAAAATTAAATTTCCTTTGTTGATAGACCTCAAACCCAAATATTGGGAATAGTAGTCATTCTTCATGTTGCAGAAAATTTTAAAATTCAAAAGTCTATTTCCCATTGTCTCCTAACTTGTTGTGCAAGCACAAGATTTATCCGATGCATATAAGTATGATAGTCTCATGGGCAAGTGTCAGTTATCATTGATCCCACCATGGAGAAGACATGAGCATTTCAGGTGATGAGTTTGTCATATGAGGTTTCAAGGTTCATTGATTACAAGAGGCTGGAAGAAAGCTTTTGAAAATTATATGGCCATACAGTGCCGAAGATTTAGCATAATCATGGACACTGCAAAAGATTAGGATAATATATCATCATCATAACCCAATTGGTTGTCCAAATGTATATGCATGATATAATCATTCAAAATATATAGACCAACCTAGAAAACAAATTAAGAAAGAAGCTATATAGAATTATATCAAGCCGATTGCAAAGAAAATTTTCTGTTATTATATAGAACAGAATCTTTCTTTACTCTATTACAAGATGCCAAAGAAAAAGAAAAGAAGACTTCTCTTAAATTTATAAGGTACTATTTATCTTACTTACGTTTTTGCTGCATGTGTGTCTGCTTGTGTATTGCTATTAAAATCTTTTCAATAAAGGAATCCACGGAACCATCCAATATGATGAGAATATGTTGCCCAATGCAATGGCAATACAATAGAGCAATACAACTCCAGAAGCCAGCCACGAATGAAACTGCAACTATTGCAAAGAAAATGGCATCATCAACGCTGCTATCATCATGGTTTTCTCCTTCAGGTGACGCAGTTGGACTTGAGTCAAATGTGCATGTCTTCTCTAATGGTGGCCCATGCAATCCAACATTTCCCTCATAGCTACTCACATCAAAGGTGGCAAATTGGTCTTTGAGATCCGGCGTACATCCAGATAAGTTATTGTAAGCAATAGAGAAGACCTCCAAGAACTTTAGTTGAGTCAATTGCCAGGGTATTATACCACTTAATTGATTGTGTGATACATCCAGGCTCTCAATCTGATTGAGTTTTGAGAAAGTTTCAGGGATTGGACCTGTGAGCTGATTGCGTGATAGATTCAATTGTATAAGACTATCTAGATTTCCAATTTCTGGTGGAATGCTTCCTGTCAGCTTGTTTGCAGATAAATCAATTGCAGACATCAAATCCAAATGGTCTGATCGGTAGGCATAAAGGTTGCCTTTTGTGAAGAGCTCTACCATCAGATTCATAGAAATAAGCACTTCAATGGTGGGATCATAAGATCCATAAGATAAGAAGCCCAACAACCACCTGCTTGAAGGCACATATGGATGTAATAAATCAAGTCTTCTAAATTGCATTTTACCAAGGCAAGAGGGTATTGATCCTAGAAGATTGTTTTGTGAAAGGTCCAAAATATGTAAAGACTGTAGCTTGCATAGCTCAGTTGGCACAGGGCCTTCGAGTGAATTCCCACTAAGATCAAGAATTTCCAAATACATTTCGTCTCCTATATGTCTTGGCAGCTTACCTGAAAGCTGGTTATTGCTGATGTCTAATGCTATAAGGTTCGAAATATTGAAATAATTGTTCGGAAGCGGGCCTGTCAAATCATTCCTAGCAAAGTTGAGAATCATGGATGATGAGAAACAATGAGGTAAAGACCCCGAGAGGCTATTGTGCGATAAGTCTAACACCAGAAGATGTTAGATTACATAAATGATGTGGTATTTTGCCATGGAAATAATTTCCTCCAAGATTAAGGTACTCCAGAGCGGTAGCGAGTCCTATACTCTCTGGTATCGTACCTGATAAATGGTTGTTGTGGACATCCAATACAACTAACCATTGATAAGCTGATGGATTGCTCGGCAATGTTCCAGTGAACTTGTTTCCATTTAGATAAACATATTCAACCGAAGCATGACCACAACTTGCACAAAATATCATCCCACTCAAGTTGTTGTTGGAAAGCTTCAAACAAACAACTCAGCGCAATTAATCAGTAGGCGAGTTGGTACTTCACCGGACAAATTATTATTGGACAAATCCAAGGATGCCAACTGACTCATGTTACCAATGAGGAAGGGATATTTCCAGTTAGATGATTTGAGGATAAATTTAGGGCCATCATATTTGGAAATATTGTGCCAATATTTGTAGGGATCGATCCATTGAGGAAATTCATAGAGAGGTCACATGCAAACATAATTGCTCTCGGATGCTCTGGCAGTTGAAATGTGCCTGCTATGGAGATATTTCTCAAGTTCAAAAATGCTAGACTGGTTAGATTTGTGAACAACCAAGTTGGAAACTTTCCTGACAAATTATTGTGGGAAAGATCAAGAACTTCTAACTTGTGTTGAGAAGCAAGAAAGGCTGGTGTTGCTGGGGGCTTCATGTCAAGTTTGCAATTGGATAACATGAGGGCCTGTAGTTGGAAGGAGGAAACAAACTGTCCGCCATCAAGGTGTATCAGTAATTCCTCATTGTTAGAAAATGAGATAACTTCTAGCTTTGAAAGATTAGCGAAGGATAAAAATGAGAAGTGCCCATCAAATCGATTGTAAGAAAGATCCAGATACCGAAGTGAAATTAACGCCGCAAAGGTATCTGGTGGAATATTACCCATTAATAGGTTGCTCGAGAGATCTAACTCATGCAGGTTCTGTAGTCCACTGAGCACTGAAAAAATAAAGAAAATAAAAATAAAACTTTTTGTACCATAATATGAACAAGGTTAGAAAACTTGTGAATCGTACTTGCCTACTTTTATTTTATTTTATTTTATTTTTGACTTGGGTGAGTCAACTCGGCAACTTAGTTGAGTCATAATGTTTAAACAAATATTAAAAATAAAAATAGAATAAATTAAAAAGTATTAAATCTACAACTAATCAAAGAAATAATATTTGAAAATTATAATAAAATAATATCCATTTAAAATTTGTATGCACCGCTCATCAATTATAGATAACGGATTAAATTTGGGTGCACATGGTATAAACTTATTAGCGTATTTGATTGAATTAATATTTAAATTTACAAGAAAATGATGCAAGTAAAAGGCACAAGCGGCTTGAGATCATGAATTAAAATTTATTTTAACTTGTTGAAGCCAACATAGAAATATCATTTGATTAAAATTGGGAAGCTTGAGTTTGATGAATTTTCTAACTTGACATGTCGACCAAGTCAAAAAGAGTTTGGCCAAATGTCATAATTCTATTTTAAATCTTGACAAGTGATATCAAATGTTGACTCATCACATTGAAATTTTGAATTGGCTTGGCCAAGCCAACCAGTCAAAATATCTAAGTTTTTATCTTTGAATATGGGGAAGTTTGCTAGCTCAAAAAAAAAAAAAAAAAAAAAAAAAAAAAAAGAAAAGAGAAAGATGGAAAGGAATAAATACTATACCTTGCAAAGACAGTGAACTAGTTAGATTATTTCCATCCAAATATAAGCTATTAAGAGAAGTCAGGTTTTCCAAAGCTATGGGTATCCTTCCTGTGAGCTGATTAAATCCAAGATTAAGCTCTCTAAGCTTCGATAATCCTTGCAGGCCTATAATAGGGAGCCATAGATATCAGTTAAAAAGATAATATAAACCATTATACTTAATATGCTGATGATTTCTTGATAGAAATACTTACAAAGGACTCTATAAGTTAAAGTTATTACCTTCCACATTATGTGTACCATTCAACATATTGCCTCTTAGATTCAAGATACTGAGTGAAGATAGATTTTGGAAATATAATGGAATACTTCCAATGAAGCTGTTATAGCTGAGATCAAGGATTTCCAACTTGCTTAATCCTAAGATAACTGTTACATGCAAAATTTTCAAACAAAGAGAATATAAATATAAAATATTTACAACAAGAGGATAAATAATATGAATAAATTGAAATTAGGCTAACGAGTTGGATGAGAGAGAGGCTGATGCATCTCTGATAGCAATCCAACAATTTTATTGCTGGATAAATAAAATTGTCTAGGCTTTAAAAACACTTGAGTAAATCCTACAAGGCTTAAAAGCTAAAGCTTTGATACTCATCTTATGCTATTGTTTAGATCACTCTCTTCTAAAGGCAGCAGTATTTCCCTTTTTCTTGTGTAGGTGGTGAAGTGCAGTTATGGTAAAGAAGAGAGTATCTGAACTTTAATAGAGAGTTTGATGAAAGATTGACTCATGAAAGTTATAATTCTATTCTAAAGCTTGGCAAGTGAAATGAAATTCTCACTTGCTAGACTAAAATTGATTTGGATTGGCCAAGCCAATCAATCAAACTGGCTAAGTTTTTAGCTTTGAATATGAGAAAATTTACTAGCTCAAATGAAACAAAAAGGGAATATGGGGAAACTTTTATTCAAAGGAATAAATATCATATCTTGTGAGAGTAGGGAAATAGGTAGATTATTTCCATCCAAATTTAAGTTATTAAGAGAAGTCAAGTTTCCCAAAGCTATGGGTATCCTTCCTTTGAGTTGATTAAATCCAAGATCAAGCACTCTAAGCTTATGTAATCCTTGCAGGCCTATAATAGGGAGCCATAGATATCAGTTAAAAGGACAATATAAACCACTATACTTAATATGCTAATGATCTCTTGAAAGAAATATTTATAAAGTTAAAGTTATTACCTTCCACATTAAGTGTACCATTCAGCATATTGCCTCTTAGATTCAAGATACTGAGTGAAGATAGATTTTTGAAAGATAATGGAATACTTCCAAGAAAGCTGTTATAGCTGAGTTCAAGGATCTCCAACTTGCTTAATCTTGAGATGACTGTTACATACAAAATTTGCAAACAAAGTGAATATAAATCCAATTTACGACAAGAGGATAAAAATATGAACAAATTGAAATTAGGCTAACAAGCTGGATGAGAGAGAGGCTGATGCATCTCTGATAGCAATCCAACATTTGATTGCTGGACAAATCAAACTATCTAGGCTTTAACAAATGGTTAATTAAATCCTGCAAGGCTCAAAAGCATGAGCTTCGATACTTATCTTATGCTGTTGTTCAAGTCACTCTCTTCCAGAGACAGTAGTATCTCCCTCTTCCCCATATAGGTGGTAAAGTGCAGTTGTAGTGAAAGAGAGAGTATCTGAGCTTTAATAGAGACTTTGCCGAAAGATTAACTCATAAAAGTAATAATTCTATTCTAAAGCTTAACAAGTGAAATGAAATTCTCACTCGCTAGAGTAAAATTGATTTGGATTGGCCAAGCCAATCAATCAAACCGGCTAAGTTTTTAGCTTTAAATATGAGAAAATTTACTAGCTCAAATGAAACAAAAAGGAAATATGGGGAAACTTTTATTCAAAGGAATAAATATCATACCTTGTGAGAGTAGGGAAATAGGTAGATTATTTTCATCCAAATTTAAGTTATTAAGAGAAGTCAAGTTTCCCAAAGCTATGGGTATCCTTCCTTTGAGCTGATTAAATCCAAAATCAAGCACTCTAAGCTTCTGTAATCCTTGCAGGCCTATAATAGGGAGCCATAGATATCAGTTAAAAGGACAATATAAACCACTATACTTAATATGCTAATGATCTCTTGAAAGAAATATTTATAAAGGACTCTAAAAGTTAAAGTTATTACCTTCCACATTATGTGTACCATTCAGCATATTGCCTCTTAAATTCAAGATACTAAGTGAAGATAGATTTTTGAAAGATAATGGAATACTTCCAAGAAAGTTGTTATAGCTGAGATCAAGGATCTTCAACTTGCTTAATCCTGAGATGGCTGTTACATACAAAATTTGCAAACAAAGGGAATATAAATCCAAAATATTTACGAAAGAGGATAAAAAATATGAACAAATTAAAATTATGCTAACAAGTTGGATGAGAGAGAGGCTGACACATCTCTGATAGCAATCCATAATTTGATTGCTAGACAAATCAAACTGTCTAGGCTTTAATAAACAGTTGAGTAAATCCTGCAAGGCTCAAAAGCATGAGCTTCCATACTCATCGATCTTATGCTGTTATTTAGAACACTCTCTCCTAAAGATAGCAGTATCTCCCTCTTCCCCATGTAGGTGGTGAGGTGCAGTTATGGTGAAGGAGAGAGGATCTGACCTTTAACAGAGAGTTTGATGAAATATTAACTCATAAAAGTTATAATTCTATTCTAAAGCTTGACAAGTGAAATGAAATTTTCACTTACTAGATTGAAAATTGACTTGGATTGGTCAAGCCAATCACTCAAATTGGCTAAGTTTTTAGCTTTGAATATGGAGAAATTTGCTAGCTTAAATAAATCAAAAAGGGAATATAGATAAACTTATAGTCAAAGGAATAAATATTATACCTTGTGAAGGCAGTGAACCAATTAGATTATTTTCATCCAAATATAGGAAATTAAGGGAAGATAAGTTTCCCAAAGGTATGGGTATCCTTCCTGTGAACCAATTAAGTCCAAGATCAAGTATTCTAAGCTTCTGCAATCCTTGTAGACCTGTAATAGGGAGTCATTGATATCAGTTAAAAGGATAACATAAACCATTATACTTAATGTGTTAACGATCTTTTGACAAAAATAATTATAGAAGACTCTGCGGTTAAAGTTATTACCTTTCACAATCATTGTACCATTTAGCATGTTGTCTCTTAGATTCAGGGTTCTAAGTGAAGATAGATTTTTGAAAGATAATGGAATACTTCCAATGAAGTCGTTGTTGCTAAGATCAAGGATCTCTAACTTGGTCAATCCTGAGATGTCTATTAGATACAAATTCCCAAAGAAAGATAATCTAGTTCAAAAATATTTTCATCAAGAGGATAAAAAATGAGTAATGAGTTGGATGAAGAAAAGACTGACCCATCTGTGGTAGCAATCCTACAATATTATTGTTGGACAAGTTAAGTTGTGTGAGCTTGTGAAAGGAGGAAAAAATGCTGAAATTCAATGACCATTCTGAAAATTGCCAATACGGAAATGAATTGAATTCTATAAGGCTCGAAAGCATGAGCTTCGATACTTGTCTTGTGCTGTTGTTGCAGGTGACTCTCTCCCAAAGACAACAGTCTCTCACTCTTCCCCAAGTAGGTGGTGGAGTATGGTTATGGTGAAGGAGAGAAGATTTGAGCTTTAACAGAGCTTCGTACTCCTTCAATGGACACCCAAAGCTGGGGCTACAGTTGCAGAGGATTACAATCAATGAAGCCCATAACAAAAATGCTAGCCTTGAGTAGGTGACAGAGTGGTAGCAACTATCCATAGGGACTAATGATTTGATGCACTTTTGCTTCTTAATTCATTCTTGAACAATTTATAGAGAGCATGGAGGTATGAAAATATAAGTCGTTGGCCAAGTCAACGTAGGATAAAGTTATATAAATATGAGTCATTGGACAAGTCAATTTACTGTACAATTTCCACAGGCATCACATTCGGTTTTCCAATGCCTAGACTCACCTCTTTAAAGAAGAAAGAGATTCGGCATAGACTCCAGCCTGAAGATAATTATTAAATTGAAATAGAGGACATAACAAGTGAATTTGAGATCTGGATCCCATTTCTGAAGGAATTTTTGTTGTGCAAACCTTATCTTATCTCTTTCCAAACCAGCAAATCCAAGGAAACATGGAATCAAAGTGCTCATCACGACTTTTCCAAACCACATCTTCTCTGTGGAAAAGCTATCCGTAGCCATTAATTCGACCAAAACTTTTCCAAAGGAATTGGCTCTCGGGCAAAAGAGCCATTAAGGTTGAGCCCAAAGCTCTCGCAAAAGATCTCATTTCTTTAGTTGCATCAGCTCCGAACTAATACTTTTTCCTCATCATTTTTCATGCGTACGTTGCATCATGTAAAGCGATAACGACAACTGCTCTCGTTTTTCCAGGCTTCTACATGGCCTTTTAAAAGATTATTTCCTATGTTCCAATCCCTGGTTTTTTTTTTTTTGGGTACAATCTTTGATTGCTCAGTGCGTGCAATTTATCGCATGAAGTACTTGTATTAGTTATTATTCGCACATATCATGCTAGTAATAGTAATCAATATTTTAATATTATTAATTAAATATTAATATTTTATTGTTAAGGTTAAAATATTTGTTACTAATATTGTTGTACTTATTCATAATATTTAGGTAATAGTAATATTTATATATTTACTAAATATTATTAGTTATTACTTTATGTAATTATTAAAAATATATTTATGAAAAAGCCATTCGGAGCCAATAATTCGATCAAAACATTTCCAAAGGAATTGACTTGGAAAAGCAAGACCGTAGAACAAAGAGTTCATATTTGAATGCAGTATGCTAAGATCAGGGAAGAAACAAATGTGTGTGGAACCATTCTTTGTTACACTTGATTTTATGGATGTTAAGATTTGGCTTTAAAATCAAAATCTTTCTACCATATTAGGGAGTGTAATTAGGTAACAGTGTGGTTAACTCCAGCTACTCTTCATTTTGATTTGTCTTTTTGACGATTACCTGGCTAAGCCGCCCAGTTAGCCCATCTTTTTCTTAGTGTATGTGAATAAAGTTAGCCCATCTTCGGGTAGTGACTGCGGCCTCCCATTCGCCGTCGTCGCCGTTTGAAGATCCCATACGCTAACAAGAAGGAAGGAACCTTCTCTGTAGTTTGTTCCCTTCAGAATACAATAATCTGATTTGTTCACCGTATGGCTTGGAATTAATTCTTCACTACATGAGGTCGAGCCCAAAGCTCTGCCAAAAAGATCTCGTGTAAGCAATTGATGTCAATGGGTCTATTTACAGGCTGATAAGTCCCATTGTGACTGACGTTGACTCGTATAAATTGCGAAAAAGAAATCATAGAAATTTCGTAACAATAATAAAATGACAAACAGCATGTTGGCCGATCTTCCCTGCTCGATCACAAATTATTATTATTGCTGCATGAAGTATTCATCTTAGTTATTATACACATATTATTAGTAATAGTCATCAATATCTTTATATATATTAATTAAATATTAATATATTTTTGTTGATATTAAAATATTTGTTATTAATATTATTGTACATATTAATAATATTTAGGTAATAGTAATATTTATATATTTATTAAATATTATTAGTTAATATTTTATGTATTAAAAATATTTTTTTCGATAAATGTATATAAATTAATCATAAAATATTTATAAATATTAAATATTATAAAACTCAAAAAAATTTAATTACAAAAACTATAAATTTAATACGGATTTAACTATATAAAATATTTTTATTTAATAATATTTATACTTTTAATAATATTTAATAATATATTAATTTAATAATTTTTATAATACTTTAAGGGATTTTTAATGAAGCTCATAACAAAAAGCTAGCTAGCCTTGGGTAGATGATAAGAGCGATAGCAACTCTCCATCAGAGGTGAATCTTGTAATCTAAGTCAAGTCAATGTAGGATTAAGGTATGGAAATATGAGTCTTTGGATAAGTCAGTGTACCGTACAATTTCCGCAAGCGTCATGTTCGGCTTTTCACGTCGACTAGACTCCAGCCTGAAAATAATTATTAAAATTGAAATAGAGAAGGAAACATGGAGGAGTTTGAGATCTGGATTCCACTTTAATTTGGAGGAGTTTTTGTGGTGCAAACCTCATCTTATCTCTTTTCAAACCAGTAAGTCTAAGGAAACATGGAATCAAAGTATTCATCATGACTTTTCTAAACCTTATCGTTTCTGTGGAAAATTGAAGCTATCCGAAGCCAAAGTTATTCGGACCAGACTTTTCCAAAGGATCGGAATTGACTTCGAACAACAAGACCGTGAACCAAAAGAGTTCATATTTGAATGTAGCGTGTTAAGTTCAACCAAGAAACAAATGTGTGGGTGGAACCATTAATCTTTGTTGCACTTGATTTTGTGGATGTTAATCATGCATGTACATAATAACATACACTAGAATAACAGTTTTTAAAAAGCTCCAGCAAAATCTTTCGTACTATATCCGCTAACAGGAAGGAAGAGTTATTTTATGTTAAAAGATATCAAGAATTAACCGAGCGTTATTTTGTTATTGATTTAATTTAGTTTTCTGCAAAGCCCGAGCATCGCAATCAACTGAATCATCAAGTCAATAAAGCGGAGTGATGCGTACACAAGCGTGCAGCTTCTCTTGGTTTTCTTAAAAAATAGAATGCTATAAGTGAAGAGAATTTATGAGCTGAATATTTTTCTTAAGTAGGACCTCCGGCTTTCTGGAAATTGCTTCCCGCACTTAACCAAGTCCTCTCTCCACTGGCTAAAGAGAAAATTTCGGCCTCCCAGTCTTCCCTGCAGTGATGATTCTTGAAAATAAACCTAATTAAGAAAATGTATGTGATGAAGAATCATTAAAAAAAAAAAAAAGCGTATGAAAGGGAATCGGTGTGCTCGTTAGTCTTTTTGGCTAGCAAAACAAGGAAGAGAGAAAAAAAGAAAAAAGAAATCTAAAAGAAAGGTTTTGATTGTCAGTCGTCGATATTTGTAGGCTCCAACAGCCCATCCAAAATATTTTTGTCAAGTGGGTAAGAATTAAAAGAATTAATTTATTGCGATATCAAAGAAGAGGAGTTTAAACAATGGTAAATTGTCATTGTCACCATCTTGTATTTTTTTTTTTTTTTTTTAAAGCTTGCTATGGTCCATCTTATCTACATCCAAGAGAAGACAAGAAAAAAGAAGAAGAAGAAATAACTAGTAATGTGTAGATTCATAGTATTTTAAGCTTGTAATCTTCGAACATGGAAGGAAAAAGGAAATGTCATGGCTTGGAGCTATAATTCTACGTGCGTTCGAGGTGGTAAGCAATTTTTTCAAGCCTATGGTCCATGTAAACTTCAAAGAAGACTAAGGTATGAAACCAGCTTAGTCATCTTTATTACCCTCTATTTAATTGATAAGTCAGGCAAAATATCGTTGCAAGTAGCTAGTTTCGTGTGGGTCTCATCACTTTAGAGAAGGCCAAAAAATACAAAAATCCTAGTCACCCCAACCCTCTAGTTAATTTTGAAATTATTTAGGATAGGTCTCATCACTTTAGAAAAGGCCAAGAAATACAAGAAGCTTGGTCACCCCAACCCTCCAGTTAAGCTTGGAATTATCTAGGATGGGTCTCATCACTTCAAAGATAGTTAAGCTTAGAATTATCTAGGATGTGTCTCATCACTTCAAAAAATTAAGAAATACAAGAAACTGGGTCACCCCAACCCTCTAGTTAAGCTTGGAATTATGTAGGGTAGGTCTCATCGCTTCAAACCAAGAAATACAAGAAGCTTGGTTACCCCAACCCTCCAATAAAGCTTAGAATTATCTAGGCTATGCCCCATCACTTCAGAGAAGACTAAGAAATATAAGAAGCTTGGTCACCCCAACCCTCCAGTTAAGCTTGGAATTATCTAAGGTTGGTCTCATCACCTCAAAGAAGGCTAAAAAATATAAGAAGCTTGGTCACCCCAACCCTTGAGTTAAGCTTGGAATTATCTAGGGTAGGTCTTATCACTTCAGAGAAGGCCAAGAAATACTTGAAGTTTAGTCACCCCAACCCTCAAGTTAAGTTTGGAATTGTTTAGGGTGGGTTTATCACTTCAAAGAAGGCCAAGAAATATAAGAAGCTTAATAGCCCCAACCCTCTAGTTAAGCTTGGAATTATCTAGGGTGGGTCTCATCACTTCTGAAAAGGTCAAGAAATACAAGAAGCTTGGTTACCCAAACCCTCTAGTTAAGCTTGGAATTATCTAGGGTAGGTCTCATCACTTCAAGAAGGCCAAGAAATATAAGAAGCTTAGTCACCCATGACCCTTTTGTTAAGTTTGGAATTATCTAGGATAGGTCTCATCACTTTAGAGAAGACCAGAAATACAAGAAGCTTGGTCACCCCAATCATCTAGTTAAGCTTGGAATTATCTAAGGTGGGTCTCATCACTTTAAAGAAGACTAGGAAATACAAGAAGCTTACTCACCCCAACCCTCTAGTTAAGTTTGGAATTATCAATGGTCAGTCTCATCACTTCAGAGAACATCAAGAAATACAAGAAGCTTGGTCATGCCAACCCTTTGGTTAAGCTTGGAATTATCTAGAGTGAGTCTCATCACTTCAAAGAAGGCCAAGAAATACAAGAAGCTTAGTCATCCCAACCCTCTAGTTAAGCTTGGAATTATCTAGAATAGGTCTCATCACTTCAGAGAAGTCCAAGAAATATAAGAAGCTTGGTCACCCCAACCCTCTAGTTAAGCTTGGAATTATTTAGGATAAGTCTTTATCACTTCAAAAAACCAAGAAATACAAGAAGCTTCGTTATCCCAACCCTCTAGTTAAGTTTGAAATTATCTAGGGAGGTCTCATCACTTTAGGAAAGGCCAAGAAATACAAGAAGCTTGGTCACCCCAACCCTCCAGTCAAGCTTGGAATTATCTAGGATGGGGTCTCATCACTTTAAAGATACAGTTAAGCTTGGAATTATCTAGGATGGGTCTCATCACTTCAAAAAAGATTAAGAAATACAAGAAGCTGGGTCACCTCAACCCTTCAGTTAAGCATGGAATTATGTAGGGTAGGTCTCATCACTTCAGACCAAGAAATACAAGAAGCTTGGTCACCCCAACCCTCCAATTAAGCTTAGAATTATCTAGGGTATGTCCCATCACTTCAGAGAAGATAAGAAATATAAGAAGCTTGGTCACCTCAACCCTCCAGTTAAGCTTGGAATTATCTAGGTTGGGTCTCATCACTTTAAAGAAGGCTAAGAAATACAAGAAGCTTGGTCACCCCAACCCTTGAGTTAAGTTTGGAATTATCTAGGGTAGGTCTTATCGCTTCAGAGAAGACCAAGAAATAAGAAGTTTAGTCACGCCAACCCCCTAGTTAAGCTTGGAATTGTTTTGGGTGGGTTTCATCACTTAAAAGAAGGCCAAGAAATATAAGAAGCTTAATTGCCCCAACCCTCTAGTTAAGCTAGGAATTATCTAGGGTGAGTCTCATCACTTCAGAGAAGGTCAAGAAATACAAGAAGCTTGGTTACTCAAACCCTCTAGTTAAGCTTGGAATTATCTAGGTAGGTCTCATCACTTCAGAAAAGACCAAGAAATGCAAGAACCTTTAATCATTTAGTAGTAGCATGAAAACAATTTCTTGGGAATTCTCAAACTCAAGAAACAAAACTTTTTCTTCAACTTCTGTCCGCTAATTTGTATGACATACTCCTAAATGGTTTTAAATTAGAATGTTAGATGCCGCTTAATTGCATGTATTAACTCACCCGAATCGGAGAAATGGACTCATTTTGAGATCAAATAGTCACCAAGCTCAGTTTTTTTATGGTTCTAATCATACATCTACCCCTCAAACTTCACCGAGATGATTTCATATTTAACAAAGATTTTTAACAAATTATGAGGTAGGCAAGTCCAAAAAATCTTATGAGATTCTCTCCTTGCCTTTCAAGTAAGTGGTAAACCTATCCATAGGTTTACTTATATGAGCGAGCAAATTGCATCATTTGATACAACAACCACTACCACCTTGATCCCAAACTAGTAAATAGCATCGTCCAATAGCATCTGGAAATGCAGCAACAAAGGGCATGTACAAATAAATTAACGCTAGTACCATCGAAACTAATAGAATACGCTAGTATGATCAAATTAATACCGGTCAAAGCAGTTCCAATATCAAATTAATACCTACCAATTATATAGAACCTGCAAATCTTTGACCGCACAAACATGCCCTCCAATTATATGTTTTAGTACCATACATGGTTGTTTTATAACTGGTTCCATACAGTTCCTTAATATGAGCAAATGTGGACTGCATCATTTATAAGAGCTACAACCAATTGAATATTCCAAGTCAGAGAGACCATCATCATATAAATTAATGTTCTAGAAAGCATCCCAAATACATATTAATTAGTAACTGATAGAAAACATGTAGCTAAGTTTGCATCATCTCTTCCCTCATTCTTATGCTGATCGCACTTTTACTTAGGCCACCAACCAATAAACCTCCCTAACCAAACTAGTACTTGCAACTATCCCGCATAAAAGATAACGAAATTCCTAACCAAACTAAAAGCTGCCATCCCCAGCAATCATATCATGGATTACATAGATGAATAGTTTCTCATTTTAGATGTTAATGATGATAAAGTTTAAAATATTTTTATTGCCATCAGAGCCAGTCAAATTGGCTCGGCCTTTATTGCTGAGCTCGGCAACATGCAGGTTTGCACAACAGAAGTTGAGAGGCTGCCAAAAGAGGGTTAGAGGTGGGCAAGCCCCAAGCTTCTACATTTTTCACACTATAATTATAATTATTTTCTATTGCATGTCTTCTTGTAAATATTTGAATATATTTATATATACTCTAAATTTTTTTAAATTAATCATAAAAATTTATAAATATTTAATATTATAAATACAAAAATAATATTTAATTACAAAAAGACTATAAATCTAATATGAATTCAACTATGTAAAATATTTTTAATTTAATAATATTTATAGTTTCTAATAATATTTATATTATTTTAAGGAATTTTTAATGAAGCTCATAACAAAATTGCTAGCCTTCAGTAGGGTGACGGTGGTTAGCAAGGGGGTGAATCTTGTAATTTAATGATCTGATGCAGTTTTTCTTTTTAATTTATTTGGACAATTTATAAACAGCATACTAGCATAGAAGTATGAACTATGAGTCACTATAGGATCGAGGTATGGAAATACGAGTCTTGGACAAGTCAATGTAGCGTAAAATTTTTCATAAGCGTCACAAGTTTTGCAAATGCCTAGCTCACCTCTTTAAACAAAAGAGATTTGGCAGACTCCAACCTAAAATAATTAAAATTGAAATAAAGAAGGGGCGTAACAAGTGAATTTGAGATCTAGCTCCTGAAAGAGATTTGTGATGCAAGCCTCATCTTATCTCTTTCCAAAGTCCAACAAAACATGGAATCAAAGTACTCGTCATGACTACCGAATCTTATCTTCTTTGTGGAAGCTGTTTAGCCATTAATTCGACTAAAACTTTTCCAAAAGAATGACTTGGAACAACAAGACTGTAGACCAAAGAGTTATGTTTGAATGTAGCATGTAAGATCAGCAAAGAAATAAATGTGTTGTGGACCATTCTTGCACTTGAATGTATTTAGGTAATATGCATATAGATATATAGATAATATATATATATATATATATATATATATATA
>UESW01003677.1:0-23140 GCA_900491605.1 Calamus simplicifolius | reverse complement strand
GCAATCAACTGAATCATCAAGTCAATGAATCATCGCAATTAAAAAAAAGAATGCGATAAGTGAAGAGAATTTATGAGCTGAATATTTTCTAAAGTAGGACCTCCGGCTTTCTGGAAATTGCTTCCCGCACTTAACCAAGTCCTCTCTCTACTGGCTAAAGAGAAAATTTCGGCCTCCCAGTCTTCCCTGCAGCGATGATTCTTGAAAATAAAGCTAATTAAGAAAATTTATGTGATGAAGAATCATCAAAAAAAAAAAAAGCATATGATAGGGAATCAGTGTGCTCGTTAGTCTTTTTGGCTAGCAAAACAAGGAAGAGAGAAAAAAAGAAAAAAGAAATCTAAAAGAAAGGTTTTGATTGTCAGTTGTAGATATTTGTAGGCTCCAACAGCCCGTCCAAAATATTTTTGTCAAGTGGGTAAGAATTAAAAGAATTAATTTATTGCGATATCAAAGGAATAGGAGTTTAAACAATGGTAAATTGTCATTGTCACCATCTTGTATTTTTTTTTTTTTTTTTTTAAAAGCTTGCTATGGTCCATCTTATCTACATCCAAGAGAAGACAAGAAAAAAGAAGAAGAAGAAATAACTAGTAATATGTAGATTCATAGTATTTTAAGCTTGTAATCTTCGAACATGGAAGGAAAAAAGAAAATGGCATGGCTTGGAGCCATAATTCTACGTGCGTTCGAGGTGGTAAGCAATTTTTCAAGCCTATGGTCCATGTAAACTTCAAAGAAGACTAAGGTATGAAACCAGCTTAGTCATCTTTATTACCCTCTTTTTCAATTGATAAGTCGGGCAAAATATCGTTATAGTAGCTAGTTTCATGTGGGCCTCATCACTTCAGATAAGGCCAAGAAATACAAAAAGCCTAGTCACCCCAACCCTCTAGTTAATTTTGAAATTATTTAGGATAGGTCTCATCACTTTAGAAAAGGCCAAGAAATACAAGAAGCTTGGTCACCCCAACCCTCCAGTTAAGCTTGGAATTATCTAGGATGGGTCTCATCACTTCAAAGATATAGTTAAGCTTAGAATTATCTAGGATGGGTCTCATCACTTCAAAAAATATTAAGAAATACAAGAAACTGGGTCACCCCAACCCTCCAGTTAAGCTTGGAATTAGGTAGGGTAGGTCTCATCGCTTCAGACCAAGAAATACAAGAAGCTTGGTCACCCCAACCCTCCAATAAAGCTTAGAATTATCTAGGGTATATCCCATCACTTCAAAGAAGACTAAGAAATATAAAAGCTTGGTCACCCCAACCCTCCAGTTAAGCTTGGAATTATCTAAGGTTGCTCTCACCCTTCAAAGAAGGCTAAAAAATACAAGAAGCTTAGTCACCCCAACCCTTGAGTTAAGCTTGGAATTATCTTGGATAGGTCTTATCACTTCAGAGAAGGCCAAGAAATACAAGAAGTTTAGTCACCCCAACCCTCTAGTTAAGTTTGGAATTGTTTAGGGTGGGTTTCATCACTTCAAAGAAAGCCAAGAAATATAAGAAACTTAATCGCCCCAACCCTCTAGTTAAGCTTGGAATTATCTAGGGTGGGTCTCATCACTTTAGAGAAGGTCAAGAAATACAAGAAGCTTGGTTACCCAAACCCTCTAGTTAAGCTGGGAATTATCTAGGGTAGGTCTCATCACTTCAGAGAAGACCAAGAAATGCAAGAAGCTTGATCGTTCCAACCCTTAGTTAAGCTTGGAATTATTTAGGATAGTTCTCATCAACTTAGAGAAGGCCAAGAAATATAAGAAGCTTAGTCACCCTGACCCTCCTGTTAAGTTTGGAATTATCTAGGATAGGTCTCATCACTTTAGAGAAGACCAGAAAATACAAGAAGCTTGATCACCCCAATCATCTAGTTAAGCTTGGAATTATCTAAGGTGGGTCTCAGCACTTTAAAGAAGACTAGGAAATACAAGAAGCTTACTCACCCCAACCCTCTAGTTAAGTTTGGAATTACCAATGGTCAGTCTCATCACTTCATAGAACATCAAGAAATACAAGAAGCTTGGTCATGCCAACCCTTTGGTTTAAGCTTGGAATTATCTAGAGTGGGTCTCATAACTTCAAAGAAGGCCAATATATACAAGAAGCTTAGTCACCCCAACCCTCTAGTTAAGCTTGGAATTATCTATGATAGGTCTCATCACTTCAGAGAAGTCCAAGAAATATAAGAAGCTTGGTCACCCTAACCCTCTAGTTAAGCTTGTAATTAATTAGGGTAAGTCTTTATCACTTCAAAAAGACCAAGAAATACAAGAAGCTTGGTTATCCCAACCCTCTAGTTAAGTTTGAAATTATCTAGGGAGGTCTCATCACTTTAGGAAAGGCCAAGAAATACAAGAAGCATGGTCACCCCAACCCTCCAATTAAGCTTGGAATTATCTAGGATGGGTCTCATCACTTTAAAGATACAGTTAAGCTTGGAATTATCTAGGATGGGTCTCATCACTTCAAAAAAGATTAAGAAATACAAGAAGCTGGTTCACCCCAACCCTCCAGTTAAGCTTAGAATTATGTAGGGTAGGTCTCATCGCTTCAGATCAAGAAATCCAAGAAGTTTACTCACCCCAACCCTCTAGTTAAGTTTGGAATTATCTATGGTCAATCCCATCACTTTAGAGAACATCAAGAAATACAAGAAGCTTGATCGTGCCAACCCTTTGGTTAAGCTCAGAATTATCTAGAGTGGGTCTCATCACTTCAAAGAAGGCCAAGAAATACAAGAAGCTTGGTCACCCCAACCCTTGAGTTAAACATGGAATTATCTAGGATAGCTCTTATCACTTCAGAGAAGACCAAGAAATACAAGAAGTTTAGTCACCCCAACCCTCTAGTTAAGCTTGGAATTGTTTAGGATGGGTTTCATCACTTCAAAGAAGGTCAAGAAATATAAGAAGCTTAATCGCCCCAACCCTCTAGTTAAGCTTGGAATTATCTAGGGTGGGTCTCATCACTTCAGAGAAAGTTAAGAAATACAAGAAGCTTGGTTACCCAACCCTTTAGTTAAGATTGGAATTATCTAGGGTAGGTCTCATCACTTCAGAGAAGACCAAGAAATGCAAGAACCTTTATTCATTTAGTAGCAGCATGAATATAATTTCTTGGGAATTCTCAAACTCAAGAAACAAAACTTTTTCTTCAACTTCTGTCCGCTAATCTGTATGACATACTCCTAAATGGTTTTGAATTAGAATGTTAGATGCCACTTAATTGCATGTAATTAACTCACCCAAATCGGAGAAATGGACTCATTTTGAGATCAAATAGTCACCAAGATCAGTTTTTTTTTTTTTTTTTATGGTTCTAATCATACATCTACCCCTCAAACTTCACAGAGATGATTTCATTTAACAAAGATTTTTAACAAATTATGAGGTTGGCAAGTGCAAAGAATCTTATGAGATTCTCTCCTTGCCTTTCAAGTAAGTGATAAACCTATCCATAGGTTTACTCTTATGAGCGAGCAAATTGCATCATTTGATACAACAACCACTACCACCTTGATCCCAAACTAGTAAATAGCATCGTCCAATAGCATCTGGAAATGCAGCAACAAAGGGCATGTACAAATAAATTAACACTAGTACCATCGAAACTAATAGAATACGCTACTATGATCAAATTAATACCAGTCAAAGCAGTTCCAATATCAAATTAATACCTATCAATTATATAGAACCTGCAAATCTTCGACCGCACAAACATGCTCTCCAATTATATGTTTTAGTACCATACATGGTTGTTTTATAACTGGTTCCATACTGTTTCCTTAATATGAGCAAATGTGGACTGCATCATTTATAAGAGCTACAACCAATTGAATATTCCAAAGTCAGAGAGACCATCATCACATATGTCTTTCCCTTGATTCTCAATTCATATAAATTAATGTTCTAGAAAGCATCCCAAAAACATAAACTGATAGAAAACATGTAGCTAAGTTTGCATCTCTCTTCCCTCATATTCTTATGCTGATCGCACGTTTACTTAGGCTACCAACCAATAAACCTCCCTAACCAAACTAGTACTTGCAACTATCCCGCATAAAAGATAACGAAATTCCTAACCAAACTAAAAGCTGCCATCAATCATATCATGGATTACATAGATGAACAGTTCCTCATTTTAGATGTTAATGATGATAAAATTTAAAATATTTTTATTGCCATCAGAGCCAGTCACATTGGCTCTGCCTTTATTGCTGAGCTCGGCAACATGCAGGTTTGCACAACAGAAGTTGAAGAGGCTGCCAAAAGAGGGTTAGAGGTGGGCAAAGCCCCAAGCTTCTCTATGCGATACTCGAAGCCCTGGAAAGAGGTGGTCAGAGTTTCATTAAGCCCAGACTCAAATCTTTCACAACTTTGCTTTTCAAACTAATGCCCTAATTATAATTATTTTCTATTGCATGTCTTTCTTGTAAATATTTGAAATTATTTATATATACTCTAAATTTTTATAAATTAATCATAAAATATTTATAAATATTTAAAATTATAAAATACAAAATAATATTTAATTACAAAGACTATAAATCTAATATGAATTCAACTATGTAAAATATTTTTGATTTAATAATATTTATAGTTCTAATAATATTAATAATATTTATAATATTTTAAGGAATTTTTAATGAAGCTCATAACAAAATTGCTAGCCTTGAGTAGGTGACGGTGGTAGCAAGGGGGTGAATCTTGTAATTTAATGATCTGATGCAGTTTTTCTTTTTAATTTATTCGTGGACAATTTATAAACAGCATACTAGCATAGAAGTATGGAACTATGAGTTGTTGGTCAAGTCACTATAGGATCGAGGTATGGAAATACGAGTCTTGGACAAGTCAATGTAGCGTAAAATTTTCATAAGCGTCACAATCAGTTTTGCAAATGCCTAGCTCACCTCTTTAAACAAGAAAGAGATTTGGCAGACTCCAACCTAAAAATAATTATTAAAATTGAAATAAAGAAGGGCATAACAAGTGAATTTGAGATCTAGCTCCTGAAAGAGACTTTGTGATGCAAGCCTCATCTTATCTCTTTCCAAAGTCCAACAAAACATGGAATCAAAGTACTCGTCATGACTACCAAACCTTATCTTCTTTGTGGAAAGCTGTTTAGCCATTAATTCGACTAAAACTTTTCCAAAAGAATTGACTTGGAACAACAAGACTGTAGACCAAAGAGTTTATGTTTGAATGTAGCATGTTAAGATCAGCAAAGAAATAAATGTGTTTGTGGAACCATTCTTTGTTGCACTTGAATTTATTTAGGTTAACATACACCCTTCACTAGCTCGACGCCTCGTCCATCAATTAGCCGCTTCTCCAATTATTATTATGGGAGATAGGATTTGGCTTTAAAATCAAAATCTTTCTACCATATTAGGGAGGATAATTAATTAGGTATAATAATATTAAGCATAATATAAAGTGTTGCCCTCTTTCCTAACATCTTAAATTTTAAAATTAATTAATTAGTTATTTTTGTTAAATATAATTATTTTACATATTTATCCTTATAAATAAATAAAGTTCTGCCAATAACATCACAACTTTGCTTCTCACACCAATGCCCTAATTATACTTATTTTCTTTTGCAAGTCTTTCTTGTAAATATTTGAAATCATTTATATATACTCTAAATTTTCTAATTGCATATGACCTTTTAAATCATTTCATTTCATATATTTAATAAGAGAAGATATGTAAAAGAAATAACTTATAAGAGTATGCTTAGATGATAAATTTATGAGGATATATAGTTCATTTGAGATATTTATAAAGGTCTGCATGTAACATAAAAATATCTAAAAATAAATTATGTACGTCTAAAACTTAAAATTATAGGATAAAATCTATGTTGCTTATAATAGTCCAATCATCAAAGCATATGGACTTTTTGTATCCTCTTTATTGATGCAAATCTTGATTATTTATGATTATTCATATGGCTTTGCATAATGGAGCATTTTTAATTCTCTAGATAAATCAAGCAATTTTTATAAATATAAAGAAAAAAAAGATGTTATGGAGATATGAGTCATTGGTCAAGTCAATGCAGGATAGTGTTTACAAATATGAGTTGTTGGACAAGCCAACAAAGAGATTCGGTATTGACTCCAACCTAGAAATAATTATTAAAATTGAAATAGAGAAGGACATAGCAAGTGAATTTGAGAATTGGATCTCACTCCTGAAGGAGTTTTTGTGGTGCAAACCTCATCTTATATCTTTCTAAACTAGCAAGTCCAAGGAAACATGAAATCAAAGTACTTATCATGACCTTTTCAAACCTCATCTTCTTTGTGGAAAAGCTAACCAAAGCCACTAATTCAACCAAAACTTTTCTAAAGGAATTGGTTCTCGAACGAACACCATAGACCAAAGAGTCCGTGTTTGAATGTGTATGGAGAATTGCACTTGATTTTACGTATGTTAATTAGGCAACATACGTACGTAAAACCTTCACTAGCTTTACATTAATTAAGAATTTTTAATTCTCTCAATGAATAAAGTAAGTTTCATAAAACTATTAAAAAAATAAGATGGTTTGCATTCATCTAATAATTAAAATTTCTAGTCTATTGCTTTTCACATTATCAAACATCAAGATCCCGTTTAAGTTGATATTTTAAAATAACCTATTGAAAAGGGGGCAGTGCGTTGGGCATAAGTTACATCACAAATTTGTTAGCTATGTATTTAAATCTTCATTCTCTTCAAATTATTCTCAAATGAATAAATTAACTAAAATTATTCACCAATTATTTATTAGAAAATTAGTTAACATTTATTTGTGCCATATGTTAACAAACTAATAAAGGTGTACCTAATGACTACTGGTCATGTTTTTGCCGGAAATAATTCTCTTCCTAAAAAGTTAACAATCACTTCAATAAACATAACCTTAGCAATGAAATAGAACTTCTAAGCATGCAGAAGAAGGGTGGAGTAGCAATTAGAGCATGACAAGATTATGGGGCCTACTATGCACATATATTTTTAGTTTTTAAATAATAATTAATTAATTAATTAATAAATAAATATAATAAAATGATTCAAAACATTCACCTCTTCCTTAATAGCCACAAGCTTTAACTAATACACAAAGGGTGAAAAATATATATACACATAATGAAAATATTTATCAAATAAATAATATATAATAGCAAAGAGTCTAATCTGTCATCTCTTTCTGATGGGTCAGAAAAATTGATGCGTTTAGAGATTCTCTAAACTTTCAATGATCTAAATCAAAGATGATGATTCATGAAAGCAAAGCTAATTAAGAAAATTTATGTGATGAATAATCATAAAAAAAAAGTATATGAAAGGGAATCGGTGTGCTCGCTAGTCTTTTTGACTAGCAAAATAAGGAAAGAGAAAAAAGGAAAGAAAAATCTAAAAGAAAGGTTTTGATTTTGTAGGCTCTAACAGGAAATATTTTTGTCAAGTGGGTAAGAATTAAAAAAAATATATTTATTGCAATATCAAAGGAAGAGGAGTTTAAACGATGGTAAATTGTCATTGTCACCATCTTTTATTTTATTTTTTAAAAAAAAGCTTATTATGGTCCACCTCATCTACATCCAAGAGAACACAAGAAGAAAAAAAGGAAAACTAGTAATATGTCCATTCATATTATTTTAAGCTTGTAATCTTTGAACATGGAAAGTAAAAAGAAATGGCATGGCTTGGAGCCATAATTCTACCAAAATTTTATGTGCGTTGGAGGTGGTAAGCAATTTTTGGTAAGCAATTTTTCCAAGCCTACGGTCCATGAAAACTTCAAAGAAGACTAAGGTATGAAACCAGCCTAGTCATCTTCACACTACAACAAAATACTGTGCGCCGACGCTAAATATATCATTTACCGGCAAATAAATTCACGACGCTTTTACACGCGTCGTGTAGCTTGGGGTGGAGACGGAATATTCCGACGCTTTTAAAAAGCGTTGGGACAGCGTTGTTCCATGCCGACGCTTTAAAGCGTCGGCAAGATTTTCTATTAACGACGCTTTAAAGCGTCGGCAATTAATAATTTTCCCGACGCTTTAAAGCGTCGGCAATTAATAAAGATTTTCTATTAACGACGCTTTAAAGCGTCGGCAATTAATAATTTACCCGACGCTTTAAAGCGTCGGCAATTAATAAAGATTTTCTATTAACTAATAATTTTCCGAAGAACTACGTCGAATGCTTCCGACGCTTTAAAGCGTCGGCAAAATGTAACATTTTTTTTAAATAAAAAAATTGAAAAAATTTTATTAAACCTGTGCAATTAATTAAGATGTAACATTTTTTTTAAATAAAAAAATTGAAAAAATTTTATTAAACCTGTGCAATTAATTAATATCAAATTGTAAATTAAACCGGGCAATGCAATCATAACAAACAAAATCACAAATCACATTACACACATTCTTCACATTCAAAATAAAAGTTCAAATATAAATTTCATTACATCAAGTTCAAATATAAATTTCATTACAATTTAAAGTTTCACAAAATTTAAAAATACATTAGATGAAAGATATAAAATAAAAATAGCCGAGGTCAATGATCTGCAGGAGGAAGGTCGTCACCCTGTCCGCGAGGATCTGATGCTCCAGAAGCCTATAAGAAAAATTAAAAATATTTAATTTACAAGACTATCTATGAATATTAAATAAATAGTTAATTTAATATAAAAATATATATTGAATAATATATGTATTTACCTGATGAGGAACAACCGTATGAATGAGAGATGTAAGCCGCTCAATGTGATCTCTCATGGAATCAATCAATGCTCTATCGGCTGCACTCCTCCGATGCATCTCCTCCATCGCAACGGCACTCGACCGTTGCATCTCCTCCATCGCTGCAGCACTCGACCGCTGCATCTCCTCTAACGCTGCAGCACTCGACCGCTGCATCTCCTCAACCGCATGCTCAAGTCTGCGAACACGTGTATCATGAACAGCATCTGCAGCATCACGCGTAAGTCTACTCACCTCAGATAAATGAGTGGGGGTAACTCCAACTCCATAACCCCTCACTCGACCATAGCGCTCTGGCCCCATCAACTCTGTAAACACCTCGGCCTCGATGCGACTACTCTGCGTAGATGCTGTAGAGTCATCGACACGCTCAGCAACAAGAGATGCAGCTCTTTCCTGTATTAATTTAGAAAAATTTATAAGATCTTACTAAATAAAATAATCAAATTAAAATTATTGTACGAAATAATTTGTAATAAATAATTACATATAAATCTCTCGACTCATCCCGGACAAAAGTGCCATCATGATGAGTATGAGTCATCCGGTAAAACTCCACCACACCGGGTTCCCTCCCATGCTCATCCATCTACAAAAAAAAAAAATACAATTTATAAATATTTGAATCAATTTATAAATAAATTATACAATTCATTTTGATTTGTAAAGAGGGACTATAAATTATTCAATGAGAGTTTCAACGATAGTTTCAACATAATAAGTAATTATTCAATTGTTTCAACGAGAGTTTCAACATAATTCTAAATTATCAATTATGTTTCAATGATAGTTTCAATGAGAGTTTCAACGATAGTTTCAACATAATAAGTAATTATTCAATTGTTTCAACGAGAGTTTCAACATAATTCTAAATTATCAATTATGTTTCAATGATAGATACTTTCAATAAGAGTTTCAACGATATTCAGAAAATATTCCCTCTTATTCTCTATTTCAAATACTACCTTAGTTTTTTTGGCTTGTCAATTCGAAGTGGTTAGGTAATATGTTATATCTATGAGTAGGGTTGTGACTTTAGCTTATTAGGCATATAATAGCATCAAATAATCTAGTACCTATCTTGCTATTAGTAAACATGCAGTACCTGAGTTTGATGGATGTGCTTCCTATCTATCTATGGTGGAATAATTGGATTTCAACACAAGCATGGGCATCACCCACCACCGTCTCATCTATCTATGACTTTAGCTTATTTATGGAGAGATGACATGTTTGGATGATGCCATGATCCATTTAAGTCAAAGCTCTAAGGCCTAGGTGCCTTCATGCTTCATCTGTTTACCTACAGTTTATCTTTCGTCACGAAAGGGAGAGAAGAAAACGAAAGGACAGCCTTAAGCTAAACTTGGTGTAGAAATATCTGACAAGATTGTTGCACCAACAGTTGGGTAATGGGTAAATAATCACCTAAGTTTACCACCAGTCTATATAATTTTACATGCTATTGATCTTTAGGTCCTTCTACTAAAGTCAAAATTCCTAGATCTGGAAATTTTTTTCATAAGATGTAGAATTACTATATAAAGCCAATTGGGATTAGTTGATCAGGGAACCAGATCTGGAACATCAGTCCTGATTTATTATTTTAATTGGATTTGGTTCAATGCAGTATTTAATTTATGTCCTGCTTGCATCCATTCATATATTTTCTTGCTATCATGTATCACATTTCCTGCTGTGATTGAAGTTCTCATATAATATACAGAAGCTCTAATGATCTCTAATGGCCATCTTCTTCTTCCCACCACTCTGGCTTTTTGCACTAAAACTATTAGCTAGTATACAACTTCCTTCCACGTCACAAGGAATATTCTAGTTGATTCTCAAGATTTTTGCAATATAAGAGCTTTCACTTTTCATGTACATGAGTCACCACTGCATATTGATATCATATATAAATAATAAAACAAACTTGGCAGATCATTGTTTGCTAATTGAAATCACTTTCATGCATGTTTGACAAGCACAGCCCTCTTATCCACAAGTAGTCTTCAAACCATTTTATCTCCTTGCTGTCCGAGATATCCTACTACAAACATGTATCACACCATTGTCATGTACCAACCAGTCAGTGGGAATTTAGAAGTTGCATATCATATGGGAGAGTCAATTAGATTGAAGAAGTTAGGTCTGTGAGAGCATTAAGTCCACATCCTTTCCACTGTAAAGTACTGCAGATCCTGCCAAACTTTTCTGGTGGCCAACCAAATGAAAGAGGCTTGAGAAGGAAGGTTTATACTTTATCATGTGGTCCTGATTTCTGAGGGACACACTCATCCAACAGTGGTGCATTGCTGCAATAATAAAATGGGGTGGGAACAAGGTCTTAAGGGCTACAGCAACAGCAGGTACAACTAAGAGTTAAAACATCCTTTGAGGTAAATGAGATGGTCCTCTAAAGACAAAAGTCAAAATTTTCCACCAGGAAAAAGAAGTTAGCAGTGAGATTGGAATACCTACTCTCTGAGTTTATCAGATGTTCAAAAACAGCTAGGAAATTACAACGTGTTAAATGGTCAGTTAAGTCCTACTCTATTGAAACAACAAGAAGAAACTTTTTGTGACACTGTGATAATAATTAATTAATCATGTTCTCAAGTCTAGATACCAGTTAATTGGATCTTCTAAGCCAATATACAGAAAGTTCATAGAAGAAAATACAAATATTACCTAGAAAAAAGACAAGGGGAAAAAAAAAAAGAAAATACAAATATTACCTCCATCTATTAGATTTCTTCCTATTGTCTTGCTTTGGACTTGCCCCAGTTCTCGAAGATGTTAATTGCCATATTAAGCTTGTCTCTCACGTGTTTCATTCTCTTAACTAGTTGGATTAGTACAATCTTATCTATTCTTCCAGGATGAGGCAGTTTGTTCTTCACATCGTTTTGTCTTGCTGAGTTTTATCTGCCCATTAGGCCAGTAGATTGTCCCATCTTGCTTAAAAATGCATTTTCATTACTAAGCCAATATTCACTTCTAGCAGAAATAGAGCATTTCCTCCATTCTACATGCAGTCACTTGTATTCTACATGCAGTCACTTGCACCCATCTTCATCTTGTTATAAATATCAACAGCACTAATCTTAAAAATAATTGCAGTAATCTGATGAAACTTAAAATCTAATTCTAAATGATCTACAAATTGTTACCCTAGACCACTTAAAACATTACTTATATTGGCATGTCTTAATATAAATTGTAGTTCATAATCAGCTCAATTTGAGGCTCAGTCAAGCTCAAATTGAAACAAAATGAGCTGGGTTAATAATGGCTTGTACACTTGAAATTAATTTCAAATACTTATTGATTATTCAATATATATTTGAAATATTGATATGATATATAATGCTTATACTGTGTGTATGCATGAATTTTCTCGTATGTATGTATGATCAACCATTGAATTCAATCCAGTGACTGAAATCAATGAGATGGTTTATGGAACAATTTGATGGCTTCATTACATGGTGTTGAAATTAAATGTTGCTCAGGTTTGATCAGACTCAGACTCATTTAAGCTTTCCTCAGTTTCACCCCTAAGTTTCACCTGCTATACTACCATACCAAATGGGCTTGGGATTGACATGATTGAAATTTGGTGCGTCATCTCCTTGCAAAAATAAATTTAATAACAAATTGGGATTTGGATCAGCAGAATATATTCTAAAGCATGCCATCACCACCTACAGCTCAAAACTATATATATATAGTTTAAGAAATCATTCAATGGAAAAATCAAAATTAAATATTTTATTTGCATCTGCGTGCCAGAACATTCATGAAACAGAAGTATTTATGACATATAAATGAACATAATTAGTTTAAGAATTTATAGTTTAAGAAACATACGAATTGTTGCCTAATTCTCGCATAACTCTTGGATCCCGATGTATGGGGAACAGACAGAGATGCTCGTGCAGCTTTACCAATATTAGAATATGTCTGCAAAATTAAATAAATATTTTAATAGTGTCTTAAAAGATTAAATAACAAGAATATTAAGTAACAAGATACCTGTCCCTTCTCGGAGAACCAATAATGAACCAACTCCATCCACTGATGAGGGGGTACCTCAGGAGGACAAGTACCAACTACCTGCTCCTCGGTCATACCCGGCAGCTTGTACTTCGTCTTCAAATATGACTTATATTCTTTCCATTTCCGGTTGAGAGACTTCAGTACAAACTCATTAGCGGATGGAGGAAGTGCAAACTTGCCCTGCAAAAGATAAAATATTTCAACTGTTCAACTATAAAACATGTCATAATATACATAATGTTTGATGTTTAGATTCTTTTGTTTACCTGCACAACTCGTAGAATCTCGACTTTATATGACGGAAGCATATCATTCCATTTTGCATAACTTAATGGACAAAGCTGATGCCTCCGTGCAACACTCCCTAAAAAGGAACTCAATAAGCTAGAGGCTTTTTTAATTGGCTGCCCCAGCCGATTGCACTCAATTACGATCTTATCACCATCACGCATCTGCCATACATCTCGTACTCCCATGGCCCCGCGCCTGCATGTAATCCTACCAGATCCGTCTGCATAAAAATAGATATAGGTAAATTATAGTAAGAAGCGTAAAGAAATTTTATAGAATCAAATAAAAAAAATTACCTTGAATATGAAGCTCATCGCCGACAACAGGATCATGATGCCCCGAGGATGACGGACCTGCAGTAGACTGACATGCCTCTGGAATAGATGCAGCATCTGGTAATGACGAAGGACCAGCGTGATCCTGCTGTGCTGAAGTAGAGGGGTCGGCCTCTGTCCGTGAGCTATGCATAATGTCACCTATCATTTACATCAGAGTTAAAGTTAGTAAAAAATAAATATAACTTTAAAGACTTAATTATTACAAAATTCAATACATTGCAAAATTTAGTACCAATCAGAATCAAGCATTATCATTTGTTGCAAAATCTGTCCTAACCAAGGATACCGTAGCATGTACATCATCAACCGGCACAAAATTGAATGGCATGGAATGCGTATAAGTGTCATCGTCTTCATCATCTTCTAGCTGCTTTCCCATATCATATAAGTCCCTAGGTTTTGTTTTAATAACAATAGCCCAATCTTTATCTTTTGCATCTTGTATAAAAAATACTTGACGAGCTTGAGAAGAAAAAATGAATGGATCATCCTTCAATAAGACACCAGTATGTATCAACCTTGTAAAATTTACAAGTGTAAATCCATTTGTATCTTTTTTCAAACCCCTTGATGAGTTTATATCTACCCAATCACATCTAAATAATATAACTTTAAAGACTCCATAGTAATCTAACTCATAGATATCATTTAGTGCACCATAATAAGTTTTTCCATCTGCTTCCACCATAACACCGCTATTTTGTGTTTTCCTAAATTTCTCACGATCTTTAGTATGGAATTTAAAACCGTTGATTATGAAACCACTATATCTATTGACAACTTTGTTAGGTCCTCGAGCCAAGGCTATTAATTCAGCTGACAAATTTTTCTCCATCATCGTTGATACCTAAAAAATAATAAGGAATGTTAATAGGTTATTTGATGTTAAATCAACCAATATATTCTTGAAGTATATGTCAAACCTGTTTTGAAAGCCATGTAGGAAATAACTCGACTAACCATCGCTGCTCAATCCTTGGATTAGGTCGAGTGCTATGGTTAGCTTGCCGTTGAGACAATAAAAATTCGCTGCATAAAACGTATTTTGTTCATTTAGAGCAAAAAAACAAAAAAAAAGAAATGATATCTTACTCTTGAAATGCAATAAATCATACTAACCTACGATACTCAGATATCATTTCGCTATGGAGTAATACATAACGATGTGCTTGTGCCATTGATTTATGATCCAATACAATAGTTTCAGTTTTTCCCATTACTCTACCTGCAGTTGAGAACTTATACAATTCTGCATTATCAACGAAATCACCATACCGTTGAGGTCTATTAAACACTGTCTCTACACCTTGAAGATATCTTGAACAAAATGTCAAACACTCTTCAGCAATATATCCTTCCGCAATCGAACCCTCTGGATAGGCTTTGTTTCGTACATAATCTTTCAATCGCATAAGGTACCTACAAGATAAATAAATTTCTAAACATAGCATAATGATGATGCTACTTATGGTAGAAATTATGGTATACCGGTCATTAGGATAAATCAGACTATAGCATACCTCTCAATAGGATACATCCATCTATAATGTACCGGTCCGCCAAGCTTGACTTCCGAAGCCAAGTGAATGAGAAGATGTACCATAATAGTAAAAAATCCAGGAGGAAAAATCTTTTCCATAAGACAAAGTGTAATGGTCACATCAGACTCCAACTGATCAATCTCTTCAGGATCAATAACTTTTGAACATAATGCCTTAAAGAATGATGATAGCCGAATTATAACTGCAAGAACTTGTTTAGGCACTGATGATCTTGCCGCTATTGGTAAGATATCTTGCATCAATATGTGACCATCATGACTTTTGAGATTAGAAATTTTCATATCTTTAAGATGCACACACCTTGAAATGTTTGATGCATATCCATCAGGTACTTTAATATTTTTCAATACTGTAAGAAAATTGTTTTTTTCTTGAGGAGACATTGTATAAGATGCAGGAGGCAAATAAATTCTATCATTAGCAAGCATTATAGGATGAAGCTCCGGTCGGATACCCAATTCCTTTAAATCCAATCGTGCCTTCATGTTATCTTTGGTCTTTCCATCAAGATTCAACAATGTTCCAAGCAGATTATCACAAACATTCTTCTCTATGTGCATGACATCAAGATTATGTCGAATCAGATTATGTTCCCAATAAGGTAAGTCAAAAAAGATACTTCTTTTCTTCCATATATGTTTGATAGACTGCTTTGTGGATGGTATCTGTACATCTTCCTCATTTTCTTTTTCCAAAAAATTATCTGGATCTTCAAATATCTGTGCATCCATACTACCAATTGTCACTTCTTCTTGATCATTCCTTCCTCTTTTTTGAGAAGACTTTGAGAATTTACCATATTTGTAACTGATTGAATCAATTTGCATACGAACATTAGTTCCAGAAGGTGGAATTGGTGCACATCTCAATTCTATGGTACCATCAAATAAATCTTTCTGAAAACGAAACGGATGATTTGATTCTAACCATCGGCGATGTCCCATATAACAAAATTTTCCTCCATGTTTTAACCAATTTGAATGTGTCGAATCTGCACAACAAGGACATGCAACCCTTCCTTTTGTACTCCAGCCAGATAAATTGGCATATGCTGGAAAATCATTAATAGTCCACAACAGAGCTGCCCGTAGTTTAAATGTTTCACCATTTGAAGCATCAATTGCATCGACACCTTCCCATAACTGTTTCAATTCCTCTATTAAAGGCTGTAGAAAAATATCTATATCATTTCCTGGACCCTTATCACCTGGAATAACCATTGACAAGATAAGTGATGATTGCTTCATGCACAACCATGGTGGTAAATTGTATGGTATTAGAACAACTGGCCAAGTGCTATATGTAGAATTTAGAGTGCGAAAAGGATTGAAGCCATCTGAAGCTAAACCCAAACGAACATTACGAATATCAGAGGCAAAATCAGAATGCCTAACATCAAAAGCTTTCCATGCTAAACTATCTGCTGGATGTCTCAACATTCCATCCTTTGTACGCCCTTCATCATGCCATCTCATTAATGAAACTGTTTTCGATGATGAATATAGCCTTTTCAATCGAGGAATAAGAGGAAAGTAACGCAGTACCTTCGCTGGTTTTTTTGTTTTGTTCGTTACATCATCCTCATCCTCTCCACATCTCCATCGTGAAGATCCACATACATTGCATGACTCTCGATCAGCATTTTCACCATGATATAACATACAGTCTTTTGGACAACTATGGATCTTTTGATATCCAAGATCTAATTTGTTGACAACTTTCTTTGCTTCATAATAAGAGGATGGTAAATCAATGCCTTCTGGAAATGCATCCTTTAGTAATTTAAGAAGCATGGTAAAACTCTTTCCTGACCATCCATTCATATATTTTATATGGAATAAATGTATAAGAAAAGAGATCTTAGAAAATTTCAAACAACCCGGATATAATTGTTCATCAACGAATGTTTGTTCCATAGATGTAGAACCATCACATATTCCATCCGTTTCATGTATATTAGTTGATCCCACAAAGTTTTGAACACCATGTCGAAAAGCATCTCCGATTAAACCTGTCATATCATCTCCTACAAGGTTATCTTGCATATTACCAGATCCAAGATCATACGAGAAGGGTTGATTACTTGAGGAGGGTTGATTACTTGATAATGGCAACGTACATTCTCCATGGAAAACCCATACAGTATAACCTCTTGAAAAACCATTCCATATCAAATGTTCTTCAACGGTTTGTGGATCTAAGTAAGAATTGTTAACACATCGCCGACACGGACATGAAATCTTTCCATTCAAACTACCTTTATCCATACCAAATTTAATGAACTCACGAACTCCATCTAAATATTCTGTTGTATTTCTCGGTTTAGTTATCCAACTTTTATCCATTGTAGGATAAATGATCGATAAACAATCAACTTTTATCCAATATCCTGCACGTATTTTACCAACATAAGTCTGATATAGCCCCAAAAATGCACATTCATGGTGAAAGAAGTAAAACTTTTGAAAAAAAGTAAAGCACATGAAAAAGTACCCCATGTAACACAAGTACCTACAATGAAGAACAATGAACTAAGGTCCACCTTGCAAAATCAGAGCATTCAGTGAAGCCATGACATGAGCATGACTATCCAACAAGTACAATTTGCTGAAGATATTGGCCCTTATCCAAAAAGAAGGAAAAAGAAAAAAAAATCTATGATGCATGTTCCCAACAAGTCTCATTCATTGAGGCATCATTTTTATAGAAAAAATCTCATAAGAAAATTTCTTTGGATAATTATAAACTATAGCATCTAATATGTAGCTTATAAAGTCATGTATCAGAAAAACATGCTTTAGTTACTCTTGGCTTTCAGGTTCTATATCTTCTCGGCATTTTTTATCCATTCGATTGCTCTAGTCTGAGTAGTTTTTTTGTGTGCTTAAATAAATAAAATGATGTATGTGATGATCATAGCTAGGTTTTTGTGCTCATTATGGAAGCTTGAGCATAGAGATATATTCAAATTTACATGCCCTTATCAGTCTTTTTGAGAAAAATAAGGTTTAAAAAGGGGATGAAAAACAGGAAGGACTATGGCCATTGAAGATACTGTTGCAAAAGAACATAAATCATAGTTACCCAAAGGAAGAGAAAAGATGGAAAATACAACTATTCCATGGCATTTGATTCCTGGTAAATGGTGATTAAAGTGCAGATATCTGTGGAGAATTACCTTGAGAACATGAATTCATAAATAGCATGAAGGGGGAACTCTATATAAGTGAAAAGAAAATCTCAAAGCTGAACCCAAGGACAGCAATATTGGCACCAAAAGCTGTACCAATACTTTTGTATCTGCTCAATAGAAGAAGAAACACTTGATTATTTTAATCTTTAGGTATATGCTGTGGCCTCGGAGGATATGGATTCACTAACCTTTGGAGCCCCAAGGTTTCTTCGCCACTTAATGGATCCAAGCTCCAAAAAAATCCCTGTGATGGAATTTGAAGTCTCAAAGGTGCCTTATATTGTAGATGGTGTCATGCTTGTTACTTCATCTTAAACCCTCCGATCTCATGTTTAAATTTCAGGTATTGGAGGAGCTAGAACTCACTATGGACCAGTTCATTGACTTATGCATTCTTTGTGGATGTGACTACTGTGATAAAATTAAAGGTATCAGGGCTTTGAGAAAATAAGTTATTATTTACAAATACTAACTACATATTGTATCCACCCCTAGCCAGTATGCCCTTGTACCTTTAAAAACTTGATCCTTGCCTTTATGTAAATTCAAGATAATGAATAATGTTTCTTCCTGAACTTTGTGAGAAAATCCATCATCAATCAATCCTAAGAGTTGGCATGAACCTAGAGAGCATTAGGCAGGCAACTTTCACAAACTACCAGTCCTTTCATTCTTCTAGTCATTGTCTAAGAAGTTTTGTTAAGTCCCAATATAAAGGTCCACATTGAGCCATTAAACTTAATTTGTTATTCCTTTTCTTTTTCTTTCATTTTCTCTTTTTGTACACAGTAGCACAGCTTTTCTCATGTTTGTAATCATCTTACGATAATGAATCTCAGCATAATGCATGATATTATGGAATTAAGTACCCATAATCTATTTCAATTGCAGCACCACAGGAAGAAAGAAAGAAAGAAATATAAGATACAGAGCAGTACCTGGTAAAAGAGAACAGTTTTTCCACTACCACTTAATCCAGCAAGCACGATGGTATTAGACTTGGAGGGCTTCAATAAACTGACTGTGACATTAAAGGAAGAGATATGAAATTTAATAAAAAGTCAATATTGAATTACACCAATTATTGCGGCAAAGATAAATGCATGGGGATATCCACTTTATTTAGATACTCTAACAAGGTTCTTTCACCCTTCACTTCCTTCAGACATTCAGAAAACTCAGGCCTCTCATTATAATTGGGAACTTAAGAAGCATGATTTGCAAAGTGCACCTCTACTTTTTATTATTTTCTTTGCTAATTCACCAATGTTTGTTTATTATTTATGTTGGCCCTGTTTTCTATCACAGCTATAATATAACCTAAAATTCATCAGTCAGAGTTTAATGCTTTGATTGCTTTGCAGTCTTATCAATCATCTCTAATCTTTAGTCTCAAATTTATTTCAGATAATTGGAATCAGGAGGCTTACAAAAATGTGGGTCGTGGATTATAAAGGTGTTACAGTTGATATTTAAGCAGGATCAGGCTTCAGCAGAAGTTAGTTCAGGTCTAATTTAATAGTACAAAAATCAGGCCAAGGTTGAAAAGGGAAACGTCTCATCATTGATCTGAAACATCATAGCATTAAAAGAAACCCAAAGAATCAGTATCTAAAAGCTAACAAGTATGAGCATGGAGAGAGTTTCATCCACTTTCAAAAAAAGCAGGACCACGTAGCTCAAGCAAGTGGTTTTACTTTTGCGCTAACTAAATTGTGTAAAAACGATTTAAATGACTCATTATTTTGAGAAAATAAGTTATTATTTACAAATACTAACTACATATTATACCCATCCCTAGCCAGTATGCCCTTGTACCTTTAAAAACTTGATCCTTGCCTTTATGTAAATTCAAGATAATGAATAATGTTTCTTCCTGAACTTTGTGAGAAAATCCATCATCAATCAATCCTAAGAGTTGGCATGAACCTAGAGAGCATTAGGCAGGCAACTTTCACAAACTACCAGTCCTTTCATTCTTCTAGTCATTGTCTAAGAAGTTTTGTTAAGTCCCAATATAAAGGTCCACATTGAGTTATTTCTTAATGGAATTATGTTTATAACCACTTTTTGATTCAGCATGACATTGTGCACATTAAAAAGACATATTTGCCAATGTCCTTCTATCATCCCAAAATGAAAATTATTTTGTGCAGTTACGCACGAGCATAAAAAGGCAAGCTGAACATAAATGAAAAGAATGCATTTACCCAGAAAAGAAAGAATGAAAAAATTAATGACAATAAGAAACCTACAGAAGTATAATTATTGTCCACTGCATTTAACATATTTTTGTAGCACAAGCTGGACAAGCTCAATAAACTTACCCCCAAGGAATGATGATTGAACTACCAAACCAAACAATGCAACATAAGCACTAGGTGGGACGAACAGCTCTCCACAAGCACATCCAAGATAATACTCTTTCTCTCCACATACAGGAACATAACTTACAATGAACTTTCCTACAAAGTTTATAAAATGGAACAGATCAGCATAAAAAGGAAAACAGGAAGCAAAATAACCAGGTAAGAATAATATCAACTCACAATCTCATAGTTTTATAAGGACATAATTAATTTCACCAATAATATCTATGACTACATAAAGAACTATAAGAAATAAACAAGTCTTCTTTTGGGAAGGAAAAGAAAGTGAAAGAAAACAAAACAACATGGCACAACTGCACCAAAGAATGTGTAACTATGTAACAAAACATGGCCAAAACATGTGTAATTTTGTATACCTACGGCTCAGGCCTTGAAGTCAATACTATTTTCCATGTGGATCAGCACTTCAGTGGATAGTTTGTTCTGACCAAATAATCATAGCATCCACTAACGAACCAGCACATTCTTTCTGACTCTCACCAAAAAAAATACATGAAATAGAGCCTTAATTATGAAGCAGTCTTTGAATTTAAACAACTTAATCAGTCAAAACCAATCAAAATTATCCTTGCGATTGCATTGATAATATAAATCATCCTAACATGTCGGTCATCATAGTGACCTCTTTCAACCATTGATGTTCCCAGATCTTGAACAATTATATCAGCATGAGGTACCAGGTAGACTAACTTCTTTCTTTCTTTACACTTGAAGAGGGCTTTCCAACAATGCCCCATAATTGTTGACTCTTCATTGGGACCTGGGTACTAGTAGCCTTCAACAAACAGCTAGCAAATATTTTCCACGATTACTAGACTGTTAAGATTTTGGGGCTGGCATTAAGGATATTCCCTAAACATCTGCCAACCTAAGAAGGCCACCTACATATGCATTGTTTCAGCTTGATATTTTTTAAGATAATTTTCTTATGTGCTGCAATTTGAGTATGTTCTTAAGTAATGTTGATTCTAACCCATTTTTCATTTTACATTCTTTCATAATTTTCATCAAGCTTCTTCAGTTCCAGGCAAAAAATCTACTTTCTTATTTATGCAAGGCAATTTTAGAAGTTGCCTACAATAGATGTCAGGGTCTTCAGGACTGCAAGCACTTCTATTGCTTGCAGTCCAGAACTTGATCACAGAAAAGCCTACAACAAAATTTGAAATTAGGGGCAAAAGACATTCAGTAAGAATCTTCTTTTGTGACAAGAAAGTCCTTGAATTGAAATGAATTCGTGGTCTTCGATCTGGCCAAACCCCCCACGACCGTAGTAGACAGGACAAAGGAGGTCCCAAATAGGAAAGTGACATGGTTTTCGGAAGATTAAATCCATCCTAAACTCTCAAAGTATTTTGAAAAAATAAAAAATAAAAAGATAAGCATCTCAACGACTGGTGGTTGTGAAATCACATAGAAGTCTAAAATAAAAAACGCAAAGGTTTAGGATAACCAGAAAAAAAAAAAAAGAGATCACATCAGCAATAGGAAAAAACCTCTACCTTCACATCGGCATCAAACACAAATTAATGCAAGCAATCCTAAAAACCAAACCACATCTCTGAAAGAATTGGATAGTAACTGTATTTTTCCTTCATCTTGTGAGCCAAAGAGCTTAAAAATAAAGAACCTACGAGTTAGAAGTTGTGAGCTAAAGAACCAGTGTGACTGCAGTTGAAGTCAAAAGCTTGGAGATGCGAGAGAGAGAGAGAGATCTCCAAGAGTTCAATTTAATACCTTTGAAGGAGCTCGATCTCTTCTGCTCTTCTTCACTTTGAGGAATACTTCCGGAATAACTACCAGTTTCGCGAGAAGGTTTCAAGGAGAAAAGGCGTCGACAAAATGAGAGAAGAGGAGAAACGATTCCAGAGCTGGGAAGTGGTGCAGATGGTCACAAGGCCTCGCATGTGCGACGAAGTTCTCGAGCAGGCTATCTGCGTCCAGAAGCAGGGGACATCCCACAGAGCGGGCACGAGTGAATCGGAGAGAAGGGCGAAACGGAATAGCGGAGGAAGGAGGCTCCAAGCTGCGGCTAGGGCTTCACAGAAGGCATCGGGGAGGAAGGAGGCTCCGAGCTGCGGCTAGGGCTTCACAGAAGGCACCGGGGAGGAAGGAGGCTCCGAGCTGCGGCTAGGGCTTCACAGAAGGCACGGGAGAGGAAGGTGGTTCGGTTGCAAGCATATATATCGATATATGACGACGCTTTTAAGCGTCGTCGTGTGTCGACGCTTTTACAAGCGTCGGCAAAATTTAATTAGACGACGCTAATAAGCGTCGTACTATGGCGACGCTTTAAAGCGTCGGCAACGTTATTTATATGCCGACGCTATTTAAAAGCGTCGTCGGTCTGCGCTATTTCCCAACGCTCCACCCTAGCGTCGGGAAAAAAGGGTTGCAAAAATGAATTTTTGTTGTAGTGTTGCACCTTTGCATGAGGAAGGATGGCATAATGAGCGAGGCGGGGAGTTCTTGACTCCACGTCTCACATCACAGAAGTCCTCGATGGCCTCTAGCCACGAACGTCCCGTCCC
>UESW01003676.1:24482-49433 GCA_900491605.1 Calamus simplicifolius | reverse complement strand
TGCATCAAACTTTCTCATTACTTCAAAATGAAAGTACATGAAAATGTAAACTTGCTCATTGCATTGAAAGTAAATTGATTACATCAAAAAGAGATTACATGAAAACTTAAAAATTTCTTCTAGTAATTCTATTCAGTGATCAACAATCTGCTTCATCCCTTCACATTGAAGTCTAACATAGTCTTTGAGTTTTTATCAACAAAAGTACAAGCAGATGTAATTTTATCTTGAAGCTCGGCGTTGCATTGGGAGTATGTCTCCGAGTCACCGCAGATATCCTTAAGTTCTCCAAAGATATTCTTTAAGTCTTCACTTAAGGAACTGGTAGATGAACTGAGAGTAGACTCAATCGATGCAACCCGATCACTGAGTGAATAAGGCTTCTTTTAAATTCATAACTTTTCATTAAATTCTTCTTTCAGTCTATTTTCATGCTCACTTATCTCAGACTTGAATAATGATCGAAGCTGATCTAACTGTGTATCAGAAAAACTACCAGATGAAATGTAGAAGACTGAGCAGGAGCAATAGTAGGAGCAGGGGTAGAATCAGAAGCAGGAGCTGGAACAGACTCTGGAACAGACGAACTGAGGAGGCTCAGGTGATGAATGTCTCATAGAAGGTCTGGGGCCTCAGCATCTAAGTCTCTGTCCTCAGTAACATTCTTTCTCTCCCAATTCCATTTTTCTTAACAAACCCCATGCGATGAATAGTAGCCAAAGAGTAAAATCTGTATCTTAGTTCCTTCTTTGGCTCACTATCACAAAACAATCCCTTGGCTTTGAAATAATTTAGTTAAAACCATGCCATAGGGCAAACTGATTTCTTTTTCCCGCCACAATCTGCAATATACCATATTATCATCCTAGGTAGATTGATGGGCTTCCCAGAAACAACAGCATCCATAACAAAAATATCTCTCTCAGAAACATAGTCGAATCTGCCGGTCTTGGGAAACAAAATCCTGCTGCAAATGTTGTGAGAATCTTAATTCCAAAGGCAGTTGACTAGCAAATACTTCTTCAAATCCTTCAAAATTTCTGTTCAATAGCCTAGTGAGGGCTGGAGATCTATCTTCTGGGGCAAAGGTGGATGGTCCAGACAAGGGTAATTCAATAATCTAGATAGAATAGAGGATGTAATGTTCAGACCAATGCCTCTAACCTTGCTCACTAAGCCATCATCTCCTCTGGTCAAATTCTTGTAAAACTCTTTAACTAGAGCAGGGTAGGTGGGACAGTCCAATGAACAAATATCTCAAATCCCATCTCAATTAGTTGTCTACCAATATGAATCCTTCATTCTCAAACAATTCAAAATCAACCTTTCTTCCTGTGGTGACAATCCTACTGGCAAGAAGATCTACCTGTAGGAGCTGGAGCTGGAGCAGGAGAATCACTAGCAGAAGGGGTAGAGGATGAATCCGTAGACGGCTCGCGGACGGGTCGTCGAACGGTCCTTTTCTCTTCAAACCGGCGCCACTCGAGCTAGCTCCACGGGTTTTGGGTGCCATTGATCTTGAAGGATTGGTTAATCAGAGGTTATTTGAGGTTTGGAGGGTTTTGGGAAAGCTTTGGAGAGGATTTGGAAGATTTGGAAGAATGAAATGTCCGTCGGGTCGACTCGTGCCCTAAATAATCGACTGGGACCACGTCGAGTCGACTCGCGCAAAGTGTGGAGTCGGCTCCGACTAGTCACAGAGCACGGACACGATCTCGAGTCGACTCGCTCAGAGGAGGGGTCGACTCCTGAGTTTCAGCAGAAACTCGAGTCGACTCCGATACTCTCGAGTCGGCTCCCAGACAATTTCAGAGAAAAATAGATTAAGATTCAGAGAATCCGAATTGAGTCCGGAATTTGATCTTTGAGTATGATTAAAAATCATGGACTTTGAGAGATCAAATTGATATGAGTTCTAGATAAAATTTCCTTAAGATTTTGAGAATTTGAAAGAACTCTAGATATATTTCCTTAGAGGTTTCAAAATTTATTCAAAAGGGTTACAAATTCCTAACTCTCCTCTAAGATAACAAAATCTTTCTTCATTTAAAGGTTTAGTGAATATGTCAGCTAATTGTTCTTCAGTGTTTACATAATCTAAACAAATTTCATCATTAGCTACATGTTCCCTTATAAAATGATATCTAATTTCTATGTGTTTTGTTCTTGAGTGTTGAATTGGATTTTTAGTTAAGTTGATTGCGCTAGTGTTATCACATCTTATGGGTGTTTTATCAAGTGTGATACCATAGTCTTCAAGTTGTCGCTTAATCCATAGGATTTGCGCACAGCAACTTCCAGCTGCTACATATTCAGCTTCAGTAGTTGATAATGCAACTGAATTTTGCTTTTTGCTAAACCATGTGATTAAGTTACTACCTAAGAATTGGCATGCACCACTTGTGCTCTTTCTATCTAATTTACATCCAGCATAATCAGAATCTGAATATGCAATTAGGTTTAATGTAGTCTCTAGAATACCATAAACCTACATTTTTAGTTCCATTTAGATATCTTAAAATTCTTTTAACAGCTATTAAATGTGATTCTTTAGGTTCAGATTGAAATCTAGCACATAAACATACTGAAAACATAATATCTGGTCTACTTGCTGTTAAATAAAGAAGGGATCCGATTATACCTCGATAATACTTTTGATCAACCTTTTTACCTTCTTCATCTTTGTCCAGCTTGCATGAAGGACTCATTGGAGTTCCGAGGGGTTTCATTGTTTCCATACCAAACTTTTTGAGTAGTTCTCTTGTGTATTTGGTTTGGTTGATAAAGATTCCCTCTTGCATTGTTTGATCTGGAGTCCAAGGAAGAAGTTGAGTTCTCCCATCATGCTCATCTCGAATTCTCCCTGCATCAACTTTGCAAATTCTTGACAAAGAGAATCGTTAGTAGCACCAAAAATAATGTCATCTACGTATATTTGTACTACAAGTAAATCTTTACTTTTTCTTTTCAAAAACAAAGTTTTATCAACATTTCCTCTTGTAAAATCATTTTCTATTAAGAATTTACTTAACCTATCATACCAAGCTCTAGGTGCTTGTTTCAAACCATATAAAGCTTTGTGCAATTTAAAAACGTGATTTGAAAATTCGTGATCTTCAAAACCTGGTGGTTGTTCTACATAAACTTCTTCATTAATAAATCCATTTAAAAATGCGCTTTTTACATCCATTTGAAATAAGTTAATGTTCATATGACATGCAAATGCAAGTAATAGCCTAATGGCTTCTAATCTAGCTACTGGTGCAAAGGTTTCATCAAAATCAATACCTTCCTCTTGATTATATCCTTTAGCAACCAATCTAGCTTTGTTTCTAATTACAATGCCATTTTCATCTAGTTTATTTCTATAATCCATTTTGATCCTATTACTGAATGATTTTTAGGTCTTTCAACTAAGTCCAAACATTATTTTGTAAATTGATTTAGTTCTTCTTGCATTGCTAACATCCAATTATTATCTTTTTCAGCTTCTTCTATAGTTTTAGGTTCAATTTGTGATACAAATGCAAGATGATTACTAATATTTCTCATGTATGATCTAGTCCTTATTCCTTGAGATGGATCGCCTATAATCAATTCCTTAGGATGACTATGAGCATATCTCCAGTCTCTTGGAAGATCTACATCATTATGATCAATATTGACATCATCGTCCTTATGTGAATCATCATCTTTAGCCTCTTGTTCATGATCAGAAGATACTTCAATATTAAGTTTTTCAAGATCTTTTTCAATTATGTTTGTATCTTCCTCATCATCAATCTTTTCAGATCCAGTTGCTAAAGATTCATCAAAAACTACATGAATGGATTCTTCAACTACTAAGGTTTTCTTGTTAAAGATTCTATATGCCTTACTAGTTGTTGAATAACCTAGAAAAATTCCTTCATCAGATTTAGCATCAAATTTTCCTAAGTTGTTTTTACCATTATTATGAATGAAACATTTACATCCAAATGCATGAAAGTATTTTATATTTGGTTTTCTTTCATTCCATAATTCATAAGGTGTTTTCTTTAATATTGGTCTTATTAAAGCTCTATTTAAGATGTAACATGCTGTGTTAATTGCTTCCGCCCAAAAATACTTTGGTAAGTTGCTTTCGCATAGCATGGTACGGGCCATGTCTTCTAGAGTCCTATTTTTCTTTCAACTACACCATTTTGCTGTGGAGTCCTAGGGGCTGAAAAATTATGATTAATTCCATTTTCAGTGCAGAAATTTTCAAATAGGTGATTTTCAAATTCTGTTCCATGATCACTTCTTAGAGATACTATAGTAGTGTTTTTCTCATTTGTGACTTTCTTGAAGAATTTCAGGAATATCGAGAAAGTCTCATCTTTGTGAGCTAAAAACATTACCCAAGTATATCTAGAATAATCATCTACAATCACTAGACCATATTTCTTTCCTCCTAGACTTGTGGTTCTAGTTGGTCCGAAAAGATCCATGTGAAGTAGCTCTAAAGCCCTAGAAGTTGAAACAATGTTTTTAGATTTAAAAGAACTTCTAGTTTGTTTTCCAAATTGACATGCATCACATATTTTATTATTTTCAAAATCTAGTTTAGGTAATCCTTTAACTAAATCCATTTTAATTAGTTTTGAAATAAGGTGTGTGCTTGCATGACCTAATCTACGATGCCACAACCAACTAATTTCATTTATGTTAGCATTGTCAGCAATTAAGCAATGATCACTCAAAGATAATTTTTCTAAGTCAACTAAGTAAACATTGCCATGTCTATAACCAGTAAATACAATGCTATCATCAATAGAATTAGTTACAGTGCATATAGAAGATTTAAATGAAACATTAAAATTTTTATCACATAATTGGCTTATACTATTAGATTATGCTTCAAACCATTAACATAAAGTACATTATCAATAACTATAGATGGAGTTATGCGAACTTTACCAAGGCCCATAATTTGACCTTTACCGTTGTCGCCAAACGTCACAACTCCACCTTTCTTTTCTTCCAGGGTGATGAATTCATCTTTGTCACCCGTCATATGTCTTGAGCAGCCACTATCAAGGTACCACTTTTTCTTTGATCTTTTGGCTACAAGACATTCCTGCAATATAATCAAACTTTATGCTTAGGTACCCAAGCTTTCTTGGGTCCTTCATGGTTAGCAGCAATAAAAATTGTTCCTTTCGGAACCCATATTTTCTTAGCTTTAACATTTAACTTGTTGTTATTATTTAACGTTTTGCATTCAAATGATTTATGACCTTTTTCATTACATTTAAAACAAGTTATATTACTTTGGTTGGCTTTTATAAAAATATTCTTTAGAGATTTTGTTTCCTTAATGTGTTATATCCTAAACCAGCTTTGTCAAAAACAGCTTTTTGACTATCTAGGATCATGTTAAGTTTAGTTGAACTTAAGTGAATTTCTCAACAATGTCTTTATATTTTTTAACATCTTTCTTAAGAGAGTCATTTTCTTTAACTTGCTGTTCTTTATCTAAAGCTAAAGTTTCTATTGATCTTTTAAATCTTTAGTTGAGTTTTTAGTTTCAGATTTTAACAAATCTATTTCTTGATTAAGATTATCTCTTTCTTTGCTAAGTTCTTCTTTTTCATTAGTTAAGTTCTTAACTTCTAAAGCTAATTCATTTTTACTTTTAGCTAAACTAATATTGTCATTTTTCAAAAACTTATACTTTTTTTTAAGGATTTAAAATCAATCATAAGTTCATTGAAAGCCTCAAACATTTCATCAAATGTAAAATCATCATTTGAGTTTTCAGAACTTACCTCATTGTCGTTGTCGTCGTCGTTGGCCATGAAGCAGATATTGGCAACTTCCTTTTGCTCATCTTCTTCGACGAGGAAGATTCATCAGACCATGTTGCCATGTATGCTTTCTTCTTTTTCTTGTAGGCCTTTTTCAGCAAAGGACAATCATACTTAAAGTGCCCTGGCTTTTTGCACTCATAACATACTAAGGGCTCTTTTTCTTTTTCTTTCTCCTTGTCCTTTTTCTCATAAACTTCTGAATTTTTTGGCCAAGAGAGCAGTTTCCTCATCATCTTCATCATTACTTTCACTGCTGCTCTCTTCCATTTCTGCAGTCTTGAGGGCAAGAGTTTTTCTTCTTTTTGTTTCCTCCTCAACATGCTGCTTCATTGTTAACTCGTGGTCATTAAGGATCCTAGAAGCTCCTCTAAAGGTAATGCATTGAGGTCCTTTGCTTCTTGGATAGCAGTGACTTTAGCTTCCCACGATCTTGGTAGTGACCTAAGAATTTTACGCACAAGATCAGCATTAGAATAAATTCTACCAAGACTTTTTAAGACCATTCACAATATCAGTAAATCTAGTGAACATGCATGTGATGGTTTCAGTTTGTTCCATAGTAAATAATTCATATTTATGAACCAAAATATTTATCTTTGATTCCTTTACTTGGTTTGTTCCTTCATGAGTTATTTCCAACCTATCCCAAATTTCTTTTGCGGAATTACAAGTTGAGATTCGGTTGAATTCATTTGAGTCTAAGGAACAATATAAAATATTAATGGCTTAGCATTTAGTTGTGCCATTCTCCTATCATTATCATTCCAATCCCTTTCGGGTTTAGGAACAATAGTGCCATCAATAAGGTGTGTGGGTGTACTAGGTCCATTATTATTACTCCCCACAATTCATAGTCCGAAGCTTGAATGAATATTCTCATTCTAGCTTTCCAATATGAATAGTTGGTTCCATTAAAAAAGGAGGTCGATTCGTAGAATGACCTTCAGCAAAACTTGAACCAATTTGTGTTGCCATATGGATCTTTAGCCCTTGATCGTGAGATCAAATTCTAAATGAGCACTTGCTCTGATACCAATTGTTGGCCCAGATGGCAACCCAAGAGGGGGGGGGTGAATTGGGTTCTTAAAAATTTAAGACTTTTTAACTTTAATTGATTAGTTAGCAAGATGTGCAAGTGAGAGCTAACTAAAATTAATACACAAGCAAATAAAGAGAGATAGAGATAGAGAAAATTAGGCACGGCAAACACAAGATAATTTTATAGTGGTTCGGTGCAACCAACACCTACGTCCACTCCCAAGATTCACTTGGGTCCACACTATAATCTCTCTAGATTACAGCCGAGTTGTTTTCCAAGCTCACAACTCAAACTTGTTGTTTTACCGGGTGCACAACGAACCCAGCTGGTTTTAACTCGGGCTTACCAGCACAAAACCCTACACGTTGTTTTCGGGCTCACAACTAACCCAACACAAGCACTCCGGCTTGTAACGAGGTATACCAACCTCCACTGATTCAATCCACTGATTGAATCAGCAAACAATAATAATGATAGTGTTTGAATAATGAAAGTGCTCCCCTTGAGCAAATATACAAATGAAGTACAAAATATAAAGGTTAGAAAAGCCTGATTGTATTGCAGATGGTAGATGCTTGGGCTTTCTTCCTTCTTCTCTTCAACTCCTCTTGAAGTGTTGAATCACGCCTCAGCAAGATTCTTGACCGTTGAAGACTTTGGAGTTGAGATGAAGCTTTTCCCTCTTTTGAAAATCCTCCGATTTGACCTTTGAAATGCTTTGGATTTTCTTTGACTTTGTGGATTGATGAGAAGGAGTAGACGAAACTTTCACTTGGATTTCACTCCTTTTGAAACACTCTTCTTTGAGCTAAAAGATTTTTCAAATGCTCTGTTTTTCCCTCTTTTCAAATGATATTCTTTTCTCTCTTTTTGATTTTCTCTGGGTTGTTTTGATTTGAAAAGAACTCCTCTATTTATAGAATCTGCAAAAATATATCCGTTAGAGACAAGGAAAAATAGCCGTTATTCAAAAATCTTACCGTTGGGGCTGATGTGTCATCGTTAAAAATCGCGCCCAGAATTTGCGGAGTCGACTCGAGCTCTGAGGGAGTCGGCTCGAGTTGATTACCAAAAATAGAAACATTTTAACCATTGAGGGGTCGACTCGCGAAAACACAAGTGTCGGCTCCTGAAAGTCGGGAGTCGACTCGAGGAAAATGGGGAGTCGACTCGAGAAGTGCTCAAAAAACATGGGTTCTGTTGTTTGAGCGGAGTCGACTCGCACAGACAGGAGTCGGCTCGCAAGAATTCAGGGGTCGACTCTTGAAAACCAAGGGTCGACTCGAGAAATCAGGCAAATTGAGGAGTCGACTCGGAAACCTTGAGTCGGCTCGGGACCGATACAAAAATCAGAAAAATGTTCTGATTGACTTTAAAACTTGTCCCAATTAAATTTAAAATATAAATTTGACTTGAATACATTAAATATGACGTTTAGCATGGATTCAAGACATGTTTCAAGAATTCATCGATTGAATTATAATGTATTAAAAATTCCTTTTTGAAATCCTTTTGAGCATAGAACTTGAAACTTTTTTCTAACGGTTCAAAACTCATTTGATATGACCATTGATAGTTCATTCCATTCAATTTGAATAAGCTCAAGGTTTTTGATAAATAACACATTGTTTTCTTTAAGATACTCATGGCTTTTGGAAATCATCAAAATCAATAAAGTTGGGGCAAATATGTTTCAATAATTTCTCAACACTCCTGAAGCTGTTGCGGAGCAAGCGCGGGAGCATCGTCCTGAGGAACAGAAGGCCCTACCCCCCGGGGGTGCAGCGGCTTCGGAATACTGGCTGTGAGAGCAGGGGGGGCCTCCGCGGGTGGACCGGCCCCGCGGCGCTGCCCCCCAGTGCGACCGGCTGAAACTCCCTTCGTCCGGGTCATCACCATGGCTTCAAGAGCTTGAAGAGAGGGAAAAGTAAGCTGCTGGTTCGATGTCTTTCTCCTCCTACCTGGCACGCCAATCTGATGACACCAAGTCACCTTCTTCAAACGTCGGGGAAGACTGACGTCCTTCTCCTCGGACCCCTGCAAGAAAAGTCCTCAGAGACTGGTGGTTCCGGTAGGGACCCTCCGACGCTCAAGTAAGTCACTTGGGTTCAGACAAAGAACCGCTCAGCGGAAAGGAGCTGAGGCAGTTAGGATTTTGCTAGGAGGAAGAAAGCTAGAAAACCAGAGTTCAGATCCCTACTTACAGTGCGGGCACGTGCTTTTATACCTGTCCGAATATCCTATCTTCCAAAAATCTGATGCGTGTCGTAGCGCAACGATTTAAACACCTTAATTTCACTATTAGGATAACGAGAGTAAGGGATCGATTCCACAGGGACTTTAGCGATTATCTTGAAATAATTTTATAAATTTAACTAAATAGATAACTAAGTAGATAATTAATAGTGCAAAATAATAAGATATGGTTTATCTTATTATAGCACGGCTCGTACCCGTAGATCACGGCCCGTCCCTTTTAAGAATAAATCAGTCTAAATTATTTTCACTTAAATAAAATTTAATAACAATTAAATATGCATAAAACTTTGTTTCAATAACATCTAAGAGTGCATATAAGAGTTTTAATTTCTGATACTAATAAAAGAGCAATAAATTCTTCCTACATCAAACCAAATATGGGATGAATGGTTCGAAGACAGGCTAAACCGGGTGCTGCCTTTCTTCCTTCACAGACGCCAAGCTACGGACGCAGCTCATGGAACACAAGACTCTTCACGGACGGCCGCTTGCTCCAAGCCATGAACAGAACCCACAATGCCACGGAACAGCGGACAGAACCCACAATGCCACGGAACAGAGGAACGGTGGATCTCCCGGATGCAGCGCGCTGGATGGATGGCTTCCTTCCACGGCTCTAATGGCTGCTCTTCCTGCTATTTGTAGAGGCCCGGATGTGGCCTTGACGCGATGAGGAGTCTGTTTCAAAACAGAGAACGCAGCGGAAGCAAGGAAAATAACAAGAGAAATCTAGATAAATAACCAATAAAATTCAAATTCCTTCTAAAGGAATTTAATTCTCTCAATTTGATAACTTTCAATCTAATCTATTCCTTAATTGGTGGAGAAAACGGTTAGAAATTGAATGGAGAAGAATCGGTGGAAACAGAGGACTGGGAGAAAACGATGAAGTCGGCACTTGGTTGCCGACTTCACTTTAAAATCTGTGCTAAAACAGATAAATCAATAAAAAATCAATTTCGAGCTTATCTTAAATCTGATTTGAGTGCCATTTGCATCGTTAAATCCCTAAAATCGAGCTCTTTAAGTTGATAAGATTTTATCTAAAATATTATATAAAATATTAAAATATTAAATAATAATAGGTACGTTAAATCATTAATTAATACGTTTAATGATAATTATTTATGCATTTATCACCGTCATACCATCGCTGTGCATGCCGAAGGCATCCCGTACTACCTGTCAACGTGATATCACGTGTCTAACAGCTGCGATGGCATTCGGTGCGCGCCATTGTTTAATATGACCGCGCACAGTAGCAAGTGGTAGCGAATCGTATGCCGTAACGGAGCATGGCCACGCATAGGGACATGCAGTGCGCCATACGCCGTTATGAGGCATGACCCTCCGTAACGGGGTGCAATCACGGGTGTACAGAGAATCACGTGGGCACGCCATGTGGCCCGGAGCTATCATTCCTTTCGACGGTTGAACTGTATGCTAATCGTTGATGATACCTAAGTACTCCAAGACCGGAGGAGGATCTCGGGGTAGAGATATGGTGGTCCCATCCCAAGACCGGAAGGGGTCCCGGGGGTGGGATGATGCTGGTGCACTCCGAGACCGGAGAGGGTCTTGGCGTCAAGAGATGACGATCCCACCCTGAGACCGGAAGGGGTCCCGGGGGTGGGATGATGTCGGAGCACCCCGAGACCGGAGGGGGGACTCGGGGTCAAGAGATGATGACCCCACCCTGAGACCGGAAGGGGTCCCGGGGTGGGATGATGCCGGTGCACCCCGAGACCGGAGGGGGTCTCGAGGTCAAGAGATGATGATCCCACCCCGAGACCGGAAGGGGTCCCGGGGGTGGGATGATGCTGGTGCACCCCGAGACCGGAGGGGGTCTCGGGGTCAAGAGATGATGATCCCACCCCGAGACCGGAAGGGGTCCCGGGGGTGGGATGATGCCGGTGCACCCCGAGACTGGGGGGGGTCTCGAGGTCAAGAGATGATGATCCCACCCCGAGACTGGAAGGGGTCCCGAGGGTGGGATGATGCCGGTGCACCCGAGACAGGAGGGGGGTCTCGGGGTCTGTAAACCCCCGGTAATTTAATTGTGGGGAGGTTAACTCTCAGTATTAATTGGGGTTGCACCTGGTGTTATTATGACATTTAAGTTCCCTGTATGCCGCTTGGATTCTTGAGTCGCGTCTGATGGGTTTCCGAGTCCTTGGGCTGAAGCATTGCGTAGGGAATTATTATATGATGGAGGGGTGACTCCCTCCATCATCCTGGCGTCCGCTTCCATCAGGTAATCCCCTGCCTCTCAAAGAGAGAGAGAGAGAGAGAGAGAGAGAGAGCCGCTTCCATCAGGTAATCCCCTGTCTCGCAGAGAGAGCATGAGAGAGAGAAAGAGAGGAAGAAGGAGAGAGAGAAAGAATCGCAGAGAGAGAGACAGCGTGTGAGAGAGAGAGAGACAGCGGGAGGCAGAGAGAGAGCAAGAGAGACAGGGAGAGGAAAACTCGCTGATCCCCCTTGGTTCAGACCCGGCGGCGTTCTCGCCGCCGCGCCGGGCCTGATACTTGACCGGCGACCCCGCCGGCGCCGGGGGAGGCGTCCGGCGGGGTGGTGGTGGAGAGAGAGAGGAGAGGGAGGGCCAATTGGCCCTCCTCTCGCACGGTGGCGGAAGCCGGTTCGGCTTCCGCCGGTTGGTTCGGGCCCGGCGGCGTGCTCGCCGCCTCGCCGGGCCCGAGACTTGGACTGCCACCTCCACCGGCGCCGGGCGTGCATCCGGTGGAGGTCCGGCCGGCCATGGTGGCCGGCCGTGCCGCCGGCACACTTCCGTGCCGCGCGGAGGGATTAGAGAGAGAGTGAGAAATTGGGGGAGAGAGAAGGTTTGGCAGCCGACCGCGGCGGCGGTCGGCTCTGGCCCGGCCACCGACAGCCGGGCCGCCCTCAATTTGGCCGGTGGCAGCCCCGGCCGCCGGCCATGTTCCCGTCCCCTGTTCGGTGAAACAGGGGATCGGGCGGATCTAAGGCTGAACCGGGCCGGCTGGGCCGGTCGGTTCAGGCCTTTTGGGCCGTGCAGTATAGGAGGTTTGGGCTGGTTTTTGGGCCCTGTAATGGGCCGGGGTTAGAAAAATAACTATATGGCTAGAATCTTGGTGAATTCTAGTTTCATGGGGTATTTTTACTTCCCCATTCGGATGTGTGTGAGGAGATATTCGAGCCCAAAGTAGGGCCCGTGAACTAGTCTGGGTAGAAATCCAAAGGGTCATTTTAATATTCTTTACTAATAAATTAATTGTGTAAATGATCCTGTAGGTGCTCAGACATCTGACTAGCTTATTTATACTTGTTGGATTACGTGCGGAGGTAAGTAAGCCAGTTATCAGTTTATTAAATAATTTATTTTAGGATATGCGTAGTTAAATTGTGAATTGTTATTGGCTAAATGTGTAAGTAGATGAATACTATGATTTCATGTGTGGATGCTATGCAGTTATTATGCATGTGAGATGATGTTGCTATGCATGAGAGATGTTGTTGCTATGCATGAGAGATGCAGTTGCTATGCATGAGAGATGCAGTATTATGCATGAGAGATGCAGTTATTATGAAATTGATGTGATGTATTACATGTAATTGTTCAGTAGGTATAATCCACTGTTTATACAATATCGTGTTGTTATTGATATGATGAGTGCATGTGATGTGAGGTACTGTTATGTGTCGCCGCGGCTCTCCTTTATCATGTCATATCCTAGTATTTCGACCCTACTTCAGTAGGGGGATACTGGTTGATACATTATAGTATTTCGACCCTACTTCAGTAGGGGGGATACTGGTTGATACATTATGGTATTTCGACCCTACTTCAGTAGGGGGGATACTGGTTGGTACATTATGATATTTCGACCCTACTTCAGTAGGGGGGATACTTGTTGGTACACTATGGTATTTCGACCCTACTTCAGTAGGGGGGATACTTGTTGGTACACTATGGTATTTCGACCCTACTTTAGTAGGGGGGATACTTGTTGGTACACTATGGTATTTCGACCCTACTTCAGTAGGGGGGATACTTGTTAGTATACTATGGTATTTCGACCCTACCTCAGTAGGGGGGATACACTATGACATTTCGACCCTACTTCAGTAGGGGGATGCCTGTTGGTACATTATTGAGATATTGCAGGGCCGTGGGTCACATTTACAGTTACCATTGAGAGTATAAACAGTGGGTTTACCTATATAGTATAATTGAGCGGTTATGGATGCAAATGATTGGTATTATATTCATAAGTGCCGCCGCGGTTCTCCTTTGCTATGGCCATACACATCTAGAGGATGTGCTCAGATGAGGCATTGCAGGGCCGTGGGACACGCATGATATAATACTTACATTGCATAATGGAGTGATTGTGAATGCAAAAGAATGAATTATATTTATATGTGCCACCACGGCTCTCCTTTGTTATGGGGCATTGCAGGGCCTTGGGACACATATGATATAATATAACAATGATGGGTTTACTTACATTGCATGTTTGAGTATTTGTGAATGTTTATGCATGCAGATCATTATATGCTTATTGATTGCTATGCTATGATTTGACTGTATAACGTGGTTTACTTACTGAGTGTAATCTCAAAAATATTATAATGTTTTTGCTACAGGACCATGAGATTTGAGAATAACATGTTGGAGTGATGGACCTCAACTCAAATAAAATATAGATTTGTTTTATTGCTATACCATGTGTAGGGCTTGATGCCCAGACTATATTATTGTGGTGTGTAAGGAACCATAGGTTCGTTGGAGCTTCTATAAAGTGGATTCATATGTTGATGTAACCCCAGTAATGCTTATGTGTAGGGCTTGTAGCCCAAATCTTTAGTTATGGATTGTATTAAAGACATGGACTTGAATGATATATAGGTTGTTGCTTTTCTTGAATTCAGTGTCATGTTTCGGGACGCCTTGCGTGCCCGGCACGCGGCGGGTTGTCACCCTAGCTCAAAAAAAATTTTGGGTCTGGGGCGTGATAGCTTTTATGGTATCAGAGCATAGGTTATGACTCTAGGGACAGGACATATTGACATGATAACAGGTAGAGAACTTATGACCCTAGGGACATAGGACATATTGACATGATAACACGTAGAGAACATATTTTGATGACATTATACTTAGAGTCACCTGACACATTAGTTTATGATGATATTAACCCATCTAATTTAACAGAAAATAGTTATGGCTCGCAGTACTAGGAGCCAACTGTATGAGGAGGACTCTCTGGCCGGTATGCTGATCAGCCGGTGGGTTATGGAACTACTGGAGGTATGGCCCCTGCCAACCCAGTAGGATCTGAGTACCAGCGATTCCAGTCCGAGATGCTTCAAGCTCTCTCGGGTATGGCGCAGTCTATGCAGGACATGCAGCATCAGAGTGCGTAGCGGAAGCGTGGTGGGCCCATAACCCACAGGACCCAGGTTATGACCTTAGGGAACATATGCATAATGACACTCTAGGCAAAAACTTGGATGACATTGAGACAATTATGACTTTCAAGGAATTTCATGAATTATGCTTTGGAAGCTTGAAATTTAAAGTTTATCAAGATATTAATTGAATTACAAGTTTGATAGGAATTGAGAATGAACCATCGCAAGCCAATGATATTGTGAGACTCCCAAGCTGGTGACCTTGACCAATGGGGAGGTCAAGGGGCTTCTAGAGGTTTTAGCTCCAATTAAACTTGCTGGAAATGACTCGTAGCAGTCTCAGACCTTTAAATAATATGGGAGGTGAAATTTTAATTGGATATGCAATAAAATACTGATAGATATATGGAATATATAGTAGTTGAAAATTACAATTGATGACTAATTTGACTAAGATATCATCATTATGTTCATATTGCAATTGAGTTGATATATGGATTTGGAATTAGTAAATTAAATCTGAATTTGAATGTGTATATAATGAATCTTAATTGTAGAACTTACATTATTGATATGAACTCATCTGCTAGTTATGGGGATGATTAATATTGATGATATTTTGGGAATTGAATAGTTAATTACATGTTTTTGATTAATCATAATTGAGTACTTTTTGAATTCGAGACTGGATGGATAAATTATCAATCAGCCATGAGTGGCATATCTATATTCAAAGAAAATGAATTTTAATTACGATAATTATGAAAGATATCTTAAATGATTGGCATAATGTTCATTGATGCTAGCTTGAAGTATTCAAGAGTGAAACCAAGTATATTATGATGATTGATATAAGTGTCATAATGATTAATGGTACATTCAACTATTCAAGAGTTGATAGAGCATTGAAAGAAATTATCTTATATCTAATTCACAAGAATTTCGAACTGTCTTATCAAGGAATCGAGAGTACCTGATATGTTACTAACCTTAAGTATGGAAGACATTATACATGTAATAGACAACTGCAGAAACCAATAAGATTTTAGATGTTATACTGTGAGCCTGTGTAATGGATTTAAGAGGTGCTTGGTATTGTTCTTACCCTAAATGAAATTGCTTATTTATTGATTACCAAGCCAACATTCAAATGGATTCATTTTGTTGTCTATGATATAAGGTGTAATTTTATTGAGATAAAGTGTGAGAGAGAAAATTTTGATTACTTGAGCTGGTTTAACAAATATGAGGAAGTATCAAGGCAGCTTCATGTAGCTCAGAGTTAAGAGAAAGGTTATATGTTGATGTTAAACAGAAAGATTAGAAATTTCAGGTTGAAGATCATTTGGAAGCTTTACCGATCAATGATGTAACGATGACTGTGACTTTTGAATGAATTCTAGCTGATTATGAGATAGAAAATTTGGATTTGTATTCTACGGGATGTATAGCAAATTTCGAGGCCAAAATTTTTATAAGGAGGGGAGAATGTAAACCCCCGGTAATTTAATTATGGGGAGGTTAACTCTCAGTATTAATTGGGGTGGCACCTGGTGTTATTATGACATTTAAGTTTCCTGTATGCCGCTTGGATTCTCGAGTCGCGTCTGATGGGTTTCCGAGTCCTTGGGCTGAAGCGTTGCGTAGGGAATTATTTATATGATGGAGGGGGGACTCCCTCCATCATCCTGGCGTCCGCTTCCATCAGGTAATCCCCTGCCTCTCAGAGAGAGAGAGAGAGGGAGAGAGAGATCCGCTTCCATCAGGTAATCCCCTGTCTCGCAGAGAGAGCATGAGAGAGAGAAAGAGGAAGAAGGAGAGAGAGAAAGAATCGCAGAGAGAGAGACAGCGTGTGAGAGAGAGAGACAGCGGGAGGCAGAGAGAGAGAAAGAGAGACAGGGAGAGGAAAACTCGCCGATCCCCTTGGTTCAGGCCCGGCGGCGTGCTCGCCGCCGCGCCGGGCCTGATACTTGACCGGCGACCCCGCCGGCGCCGGGGGAGGCGTCCGGCGGGGTGGTGGTGGAGAGAGAGAGGAGAGGGAGGGCCAATTGGCCCTCCTCTCGCGCGGTGGGTTCGGCTTCCGCCGGTTGGTTCGGGCCCGGCGGCGTGCTCGCCGCCTCGCCGGGCCCGAGACTTGGACTGCCGCCTCCACCGGCGCCGGGCGTGCGTCCGGTGGAGGTCCGGCCGGCCATGGTGGCCGGCCGTGCCGCCGGCACACTTCCGTGCCGCGCGGAGGGATTAGAGAGAGAGTGAGAAATTGGGGGGAGAGAGAAGGTTTGGCGGCCGGCCGCGGCGGCGGCCGGCTCTGGCCCGGCCACCGACGGCCAGGCCGCCCTCAATTTGGCCGGTGGCAGCCCCGGCCGCCAGCCATGTTCCCGTCCCCTGTTCGGTGAAACAGGGGATCGGGCGGATCTAAGGCTGAACCGGGCCGGCTGGGCCGGCCGGTTCAGGCCTTTTGGGCCGTGCAGCATAGGAGGTTTGGGCTGGTTTTTGGGCCCTGTAACGGGCCGGGGTTAGAAAAATAACTATATGGCTAGAATCTTGTGAATTCTAGTTTCATGGGGTATTTTTACTTCCCCATTCGGATGTGTGTAGTGGGAGATATTCGAGCCCAAAGTAGGGCCCGTGAACTAGTCTGGGTAGAAATCCTAAGGGTCATTTTAATATTCTTTACTAATAAATTAATTGTGTAAATGATCCTATAGGTGCTCAGACATCTGACTAGCTTATTTATACTTGTTGGATTGCGTGCAGAGGTAAGTAAGCCAGTTATCAGTTTATTAAATAATTTATTTCAGGATATGCGTAGTTAAATTGTGAATTGTTATTGGCTAAATGTGTAAGTAGATGAATACTATGATTTCATGTGTGGATGCTATGCAGTTATTATGCATGTGAGATGCTATTGCTATGCATGAGAGATGCTATGCATGAGAGATGCAGTTGCTATGCATGAGAGATGCAGTTATTATGCATGAGAGATGCAGTTATTATGAAATTGATGTGATGTATTACATGCAATTGTTCAGTAGGTATAATCCACTGTTTATACAATATCGTGTTGTTATTGATATGATGAGTGCATGTGATGTGAGGTACTGTTATGTGTCGCCGCGGCTCTCCTTTATCATGTCATATCCTAGTATTTCGACCCTACTTCAGTAGGGGGATACTGGTTGATACATTATGGTATTTCGACCCTACTTCAGTAGGGGGGATACTGGTTGATACATTATGGTATTTCGACCCTACTTCAGTAGGGGGGATACTGGTTGGTACATTATGGTATTTCGACCCTACTTCAGTAGGGGGGATACTTGTTGGTACACTATGGTATTTCGACCCTACTTCAGTAGGGGGATACTTGTTGGTACGCTATGGTATTTCGACCCTACTTCAGTAGGGGGGATACTTGTTGGTACACTATGTTATTTCGACCCTACTTCAGTAGGGGGGATACTTGTTAGTATACTATGGTATTTCGACCCTACCCCAGTAGGGGGGATACTTGTTAGTATACTATGACATTTCGACCCTACTTCAGTAGGGGGATGCCTGTTGGTACATTATTGAGATATTGCAGGGCCGTGGGTCACATTTACAGTTACCATTGAGAGTATAAACAGTGGGTTTACCTATATAGTATAATTGAGCGGTTATGGATGCAAATGATTGGTATTATATTCATAAGTGCCGCCGCGGTTCTCCTTTGCTATGGCCATACACACCTAGAGGATGTGCTCAGATGAGGCATTGCAGGGCCGTGGGACACGCATGATATAATACTTACATTGCATAATGGAGTGATTGTGAATGCAAAAGAATGAATTATATTTATATGTGCCACCACGGCTCTCCTTTGTTATGGGGCATTGCAGGGCCTTGGGACACATATGATATAATATAACAATGATGGGTTTACATACATTGCATGTTTGAGTATTTGTGAATGTTTATGCATGCATATCATTATATGCTTATTGATTGCTATGCTATGATTTGACTGTATAACGTGGTTTACTTACTGAGTGTAATCTCACAAAAATATTATAATGTTTTTGCTACAGGACCATGAGATTTGAGAATAACATGTTGGAGTGATGGACCTCAACTCAAATAAAATATAGATTTGTTTTATTGCTATACCATGTGTAGGGCTTGATGCCCAGACTATATTATTGTGGTGTGTAAGGAACCATAGGTTCGTTGGAGCTTCTATAAAGTGGATTCATATGTTGATGTAACCCCAGTAATGCTTATGTGTAGGGCTTGTAGCCCAAATCTTTAGTTATGGATTGTATTAAAGACATGGACTTGAATGATATATAGGTGTTGCTTTTCTTGAATTCAGTGTCATGTTTCGGGATGCCTTGCGTGCCCGGCACGCGGCGGGTTGTCACCCTAGCTCAAAAAAATTTTGGGTCTGGGGCGTGACAGGGTCAAGAGATGATGACCTCACCCCGAGACCGAAAGGGGTCCCGGGGGTGGGATGATGCCGGTGCACCCCGAGACTGGAGGGGGGTCTCGGGGTCAAGAGATGATGATCCCATCCCGAAACCGGAAGGGGTCCCGGGGGTGGGATAATGCCGGTGCACCCCGAGATTGGAGGGTGGTCTCGGGGTCAAGAGATGATGACCCCACCCCGAGACCGGAAGGGATTCCGAGGGTGGAAGATACCAGTGCACCGCGATACCAGAGGGGGGTCTCGGGGTCAAGAGATGATGACCCCGCCCCGAGACCGGAAGGGGTCCCGGGGGCGGGATGATGCTGGTGCACCCCGAGACCGGAGGGGGGTCTCGGGGTCAAGAGATGATGACCCCACCCTGAGACCGGAAGGGGTCCCGGGGGTGGGGTGATGCCGGTGCACCCCGAGACCGGAGGGGGGTCTCGAGGTCAAGAGATGATGACCCCACCCCGAGACCGGAAGGTGTCCCGGGGGCGGGATGATGCTGGTGCACCCCGAGACCGGAGGGGGGTCTCGAGGTCAAGAGATGATGACCCCACCCTGAGACCGGAAGGGGTCCCGGGGCCGGGATGATGCCGGTGCATCCCGAGACCGGAGGGGGATCTTGAGGTCAAGAGATGATGACCCACCCCGAGACCGGAAGGGGTCCCGTGGGCTGGATGATGCCGGTGCACCCCGAGACCGGATGGGGTCTCAGGGTCAAGAGATGATGACCCCACCCCGAGACCGGAAGGGGTCCTGGAGGTGGGATGATGCCGGTGCACCCAGAGACCGGAGGGGGTCTCGGGGTCAAGAGATGATGATCCCACCCGAGACCGGAATGGGTCCCGGGGGTGGGATGATGCCGGTGCACCCCAAGACCTCCTCTGGTCTCGGGGTCAAGAGATGATGACCCACCCCGAGACCGGAAGGGGTCCCGGGGGTGGGATGATGCCGGTGCACTCCGAGACCGGATGAAGGTCTCGGGGTCAAGAGATGATGATTCCACCCCAAGACCGGAAGGGGTCTCGAGGGTGGGATGATGCCGGTGCACCCCGAGACCGGAGGGGGGTCGGGGTCAATAGATGATGACCCCACCCCGAGACCGGAAGGGGTCCCGAGGGTGGGATAATGCCGGAAGGGGTCCCGGGGGTGGGATGATGCCGGTGCACCCCGAGACCGGAGGGGGGTCTCGGGGTCAAGAGATGATAACCCCACCCCGAGCCGGAAGGGGTCCCGGGGGCGGGATGATGCCGATGCACCCGGAGACCGAAGGGGTGTCTCGGGGTCAAGAGATGATGACCCCACCATGAGACCGGAAGGGATCTCGGGGGCGGGATGATGCCGGTGCACCCCGATACCGGAGGGGGGTCTCGGGGTCAATAGATGATGACCCCACCCACTACCGGAAGGGGTCCCGGGGGTGGGATGATGCCGGTGCACCCCGAGACTGGAGGGTGGTCTCAGGGTCAAGAGATGATGATCCCACCCCGAGACCGGACGGGGTCCCGGGGGTGGGATGATGCCGATGCACCCCAAGACCGGAGGGGGGTCTCGGGGTCAAGAGATGATGACCCCATCCCGAGACCAAAAGGGGTCTCGGGGGTGGGATGATGCCGGTGCACCCCGAGACCGGAGGGGGGTCTCGGGATCAAGAGATGATGATCCCACCCCGAGACCAGAAGGGGTCCCAGTGGTGGGATGATGCCGGTGCACCCCGAGACCGGAGAGAGGTCTCGGGGTCAAGAGATGATGACCCCACCCCGAGACCGGAAGGGGTCCCGGGGGTGGGATGATGCCGGTGCACCCTGAGACCGGAGGGGGGGTCTCGGGGTCAAGAGATGATGATCCCACCCCGAGACCGGAAGGGGTCCCGGGGGTGGATGATGCCGGTGCACCCCGAGACCGGAGGGAGGTCTCGAGATCAAGAGATGATGACCCACTCCAAGACCGGAAGGGGTCCGGGGGTCGGATGATGCCAATGCACCCCGAGACTGGAGGGGGTCTCGGGGTCAAGAGATGATGACCCATCCCGAGACCGGAAGGGTCCCGGGGGCGCGATAATGCCGGAAGGGGTCCCGGGGGTGGGATGATGCCGGTGCACCCTGAGATCGGAGGGTGGTCTCGGGGTCAAGAGATGATGACCCCACCCCGAGACCGGAAGGGGTTCCGGGGGTGGAAGATACCAGTGCACCCCGATACCGGAGGAGGGTCTCGGGTCAAGAGATGATGACCCCACCCCGAGACCGGAAGGGGTCCCGGGGGCGGGATGATGCTGGTGCACCCCAAGACCGGAGGGGGGTCTCGGGGTCAAGAGATGATGACCCCACCCTGAGACCGGAAGCGGTCCCGGGGGTGGGATGATGTCGGTGCACCCCGAGACCGGAGGGGGGTCTCGGGTCAAGAGATGATGACCCCACCCCGAGACCGGAAGGGGTCTCGGGGGCGGGATGATGCTGGTGCACCCCGAGACCGGAGGGGGGTCTCGAGGTCAAGAGATGATGACCCCACCCCGAGACCGGAAGGGGTCCCGGGGGCGGGATGATGCCGGTGCATCCCGAGACCGGAGGGGGATCTTGAGGTCAAGAGATGATGACCCCACCCCGAGACCGGAAGGGGTCCCGTGGGCGCGATGATGCCGGTGCACCCCGAGACCGGAGGGGGTCTCAGGGTCAAGAGATGATGACCCCACCCCGAGACCGGAAGGGGTCCTGGAGGTGGGATGATGCCGGTGCACCCAGAGACCGGAGGGGGGTCTCGGGGTAAAGAGATGATGACCCACCCCGAGACCGGAAGGGGTCCCGGGGGTGGGATGATGCCGGTGCACCACGAGACCGAAGGGGTGTCTCGAGGTCAAGATGATGACCCACCATGAGACCGGAAGGGGTCTCGGGGGCGGGATGATGCCGGTGCACCCCGATACCGGAGGGGGGTCTCGGGGTCAATAGATGATGACCCCACCCCGCTACCGGAAGGGGTCCTGGGGGTGGGATGATGCCGGTGCACCCCGAGACTGGAGGGTGGTCTCAGGGTCAAGAGATGATGATCCCACCCCGAGACCGGAAGGGGTCCCGGGGGTGGGATGATGCCGGTGCACCCAAGACCGGAGGGGGGTCTCAGGGTCAAGAGATGATGACCCCATCCCGAGACCGGAAGGGGTCTCGGGGGTGGGATGATGCCGGTGCACCAGAGACCGGAGGGGGGTCTCGGGGTCAAGAGATGATGATCCCATCCCGAGACCGGAAGGGGTCCCGGGGGTGGGATAATGCCGGTGCACCCCGAGATCGGAGGGTGGTCTCGGGGTCAAGAGATGATGACCCCACCCCGAGACCGGAAGGGGTTCCGGGGGTGGAAGATACCAGTGCACCCCGATACCGGTGGGGGTCTCGGGGTCAAGAGATGATGACCCCACCCCGAGACCGGAAGGGATCCCGGGGGCGGGATGATGCTGGTGCACCCCAAGACCGGAGGGGGGTCTCGGGGTCAAGAGATGATGACCCCACCCTGAGACCGGAAGGGGTCCCGGGGGTGGGATGATGCCGGTGCACCCCGAGACCGGAGGGGGGTCTCGGGGTCAAGAGATGATGACCCCACCCCTAGACTGGAAGGGGTCCCGGGGGCGGGATGATGCTGGTGCACCCCGAGACCGGAGGGGGGTCTCGAGGTCAAGAGATGATGACCCCACCCCGAGACCGGAAGGGGTCCCGGGGCGGGATGATGCCGGTGCATCCCGAGACCGGAGGGGGATCTTGAGGTCAAGAGATGATGACCCCACCCCGAGACCGGATGGGGTCCCGTGGGCGAGATGATGCCGGTGCACCCCGAGACCGGAGGGGGGGTCTCAGGGTCAAGAGATGATGACCCCACCCCGAGACCGGAAGGGGTCCTGGAGGTGGGATGATGCTGGTGCACCCAGAGACCGAGGGGGGTCTCGGGGTCAAGAGATGATGACCCCACCCCGAGACCGGAAGGGGTCCCGGGGCGGGATGATGCCGGTGCACCACGAGACCGAAGGGGTGTCTCGGGTCAAGAGATGATGACCCCACCCGAGACCAGATGGGGTCTCGAGGGCGGGATGATGCCGGTGCACCCCGAGACCGGAGGGGGGTATCGGGGTCAAGAGATGATGACCCCACCCCGAGACCAGAAGGGGTCCCGGGGGTGGGATGATGCCGGTGCACCCCGAGACCGGAGGGGGTCTCGGGGTCAAGAGATGATGATCCCACCCTCTCGGAAGGGGTCCTGGGGTGGGATGATGCCGGTGCACCCCGAGACTGGAGGGGGTCTCGGGGTCAAGAGATGATGACCCCACCCCAAGACCGGAAGGGGTCCCGGGGGTGGGATGATGCTGGTGCACCCCGAGACCGGAGGGGGGTCTCGGGGTCAAGAGATGATGATCCCACCCCGAGACCGGAAGGGTTCCCGGGGGTGGGATGATGCCGGTGCACCTCGAGACCGGAGGGGGGTCTCGGGGTCAAGAGATGATGACCCCACCCCGAGAACGGAAGGGGTCCCGGGGTCGGATGATGCCGGTGCACCCGAGACCGGAGGGGGGTCTCGTGGTCAAGAAATGATGATCCCACCCCAAGACCGGAAGGGGTCCCGGGGGTGGGATGATGCCGGTGCACCCCGAGACCGGGGGGGGGTCTCGGGGTCAAGAGATGATGACCCTACCCCGAGATCGGAAGGGGTCCCGGCGGTGGGATGATGCCGATGCACCCCGAGACCGAAGGGGGGTCTCGGGGTCAAGAGATGATGACCCCACCCCGAGACCGGAAGGGGTCCCGGGGGCGAGATGATGCCGGTGCACCCCGAGACCGGAGGGGGGTCTCGGGGTTAAGAGATGATGACCCAACTCCGAGATCGGAAGGGGTCCCGGGGGTGGGATGATACCGGTGCACCCTGAGACCGGAGGGGGGGTCTCGGTGTCATGAGATGATGACCCCACCCCAAGATCGGAAGGGGTCCCGGGGGTGGGATGATGCCGGTGCACCCCGAGACCGGAGCGGGGTCTCGGGGTCAAGAGATGATGATCCCACCCCGAGATCGGAAGGGGTCCCGGGGGTGGGATGATGCCGGTGCACCCCAAGACCGAAGGGGGGTCTCGGGGTCAAAAGATGATGATCCCACCCCGAGACCGGAAGGGGTCCCGGGGGTGGGATGATGCCGGTGCACCCCAAGTCTGGAGGGGGGTCTCGGGTCAAGAGATGATGACCCCACCCCGAGACCGGAAGGGGTCCCGGGGGTGGGATGATGCCGGTGCACCCCTGTTGGGGAGATTGTTGAGAAATTGTTGCCCCAATCTTATTGATTTTGATGATTACCAAAGCCATGAGTATATTAAAAGTAGCAATGAATTTATTTACATGAGCAATGAATTTATTTGGAACAATCAATGAGAATGTTAAAGTATGACTTTAATCAATTTGAAAGTAAATTCAAGCTCCATGTTTAAGCCTTCAAAAAGATATTTTTATACTTCATATTTCAATCAATGAGTTTTTGGAACATTTCTTGAATTGATTCCTAATGTCATTTTATTGTATTCAAGTCAAAAATTGATTTAAAATGAATCTGGAACGAATTTAAAGTCAATCAGAAAGTTCTCTGATTTTCGATACGTTCTAGAGTCGACTCTTGAGTTCAGAGTCGACTCCACTCAGTATACAAAGATATCTGTTTGTTTCAGAGTCGACCCATGTGATTTCTCGAGTCGACCCCCGATTCTGTCGAGCCGACTCCATGACTGTGTGAGTCGACTCCGCTCAGACACCAGAGGAGTGTTTTTCTGAGCACTTCGCGAGTCGACCCCCTTGCCTTTCATGAATCGACCCCCGACTATCAGGAGTCGACACTTTATTTCGTAGAGTCGACCCTCTAACTTTCTGAGTATTTCTTTTTTGGTATCGCATCTTCGAGCCGACTCGCCTAAAGCTGGAGTCGACTCCATCAATTCTAGGTGTGATTTTTCTGAATGCCAACTC
>UESW01003676.1:0-17502 GCA_900491605.1 Calamus simplicifolius | reverse complement strand
GAAAAAGTGTGAAATCAAAGGAAGCTTCATCTGTGCTCAAGTTCAAACATCCAAGGAAGCTTCAGAAGAAAATCCAAGAGCTAAAGCAACTCAAGAGATTTTCAATATTCAAAGAAAGGAAGAAAAACTCAAATCAACTCCAACGTTCAGTCCGTGAAGAATCCGAGCTGAGGCCCGATTCTACACTTCAAAGGAGTTGAGGAAAAGAAGAAAAGAAAAAAGCTCAAAAGCCAACCAACTACAAATCAGGCTTTTCTAAACTTTATTCTTTTATTTGATTATCTGCTCATTGAGGAGCTGTGTACTTGAAAAATAATATTTCATTTGTTTTGTATCTAGTTCAATCTGGGGGATTGAACTAGTGGAGGTAGTCTTACCTCGGTACAAGCTTGGTATAGCTTGTGTTAGGTTTTTGTGCTGGTGAGCCCGGAAAACCAGCTGGGTTCGTTGTGATCCCGGGAAAACAACAAGTTTGAGTTGTGAGCTTGTAAAACAACTCGGCTATAATCAAGGAAGATTATAGTGTGGACCCAAGTGAATCTTGGGAGTGGACGTAGGTGTTGGATACACCGAACTACTATAAAATCTTTGTGTTTGCCGTGTCTCTTTACCTCTATCCTATCTCTATCTATTGATTGTATTTTTTTTGCATCTGCATTCACTTTCACTCACTAAGCAAACAAATACTTAAAAAGGTTTAAATTTTTTTAAAGAACCCAATTCACCCCCCCCCCTTGGGGTCATCTGGGCCAACAGAGCACCTTCTCTCGATGGCTCTGCAGCAGCCGGAGGGCCGACAGTAATGGTAACCCACCCCGCCTCGGGCACATCGGCGGCGACGGGAGCTTCCTCCTCTCCATCCAAAATTACCACCGTCGTTTCGGTGGTGGCCGGATCTCCATTCTTCGATTTTGGTCCTCGCTGGCTTCCGGGCCGCTCCTACAACTGGCTTCTTCTTAGCCGGCTCCCCCACGGGCGTTGGGGTGTGGGGGCTGCGGCCGGCCTGGCCGGCTCCCTTCCCCGGAGTTTCTTCACCGGCCTGGATGATTCTCCGATCGCCCGCCTCTTCTGCCTTAAAACGGCCTCAAAATCGCTGGCGGAAACCTTCATTGCTGCACAAAAAGAATAATGAGCATCAGTGGTGGCATACAGTAAATCGAAGGACGGACAGAAGGATTCAGCCGCCAAGCTCACTGGTCGCCGGAGCTAACTCGGCTTCTACCAGGTTCTCCTCGGACAGGAGTTCCTTGTAACCGGGGATTTGACAGTTAGATAATTGGGTGAATAATTCCTTATCCCTATCCCTTACGGTGGAATCTTCGTTGGAGCTAGTATCGGGCTCCCTTCAAGCGGCCCTAAACCCCTCGACATGGGCAAAAAGAAATCTAGGTTTCCACCCCCTAATTTTGGACGGGAGGCCTACGGGGAAAGCTCTACCCAGCCTAGCGGTAAATGCCCACCAAGAACCCTCGCCTTGACAGCGGAGCTTATAGAAAGCTCGGAACAGAGATAGCCCTAGGCGGGCCCCCTCGAAATGACAAAGGATGACAAAGGCGCAGATGATCCGAATCGAGTTCGGAGTCAACTGTGCCAGCACTAACCTATACCTATCTAAGAGATTAAGGAAAAAAGGATGGAAAGGAAGGCGTAGCCCACACCGGAAGAACTCCTCATACAGAGCAACCCGACCTGGATGGTCGAAGGTCATCCTGTCTTCAGGCCCCAGCGCGGACAGGCCAATGAAGTCAGGGACATGGTATTTAGCTCTAACAGCCTCTACGTCCTTAGAGGTCATGGTTGAAGCCACCTCCGCGGGACCCGCTGGATCAGAACTCACAGCCGGAGGAAGCGCCGGACGGCGAGAGGATAAGGGGACTGCCCTAATAGGAGGACCGAAGGTGGTCAGAGGTCCTATTGCCCCCGATTGACAACGAATGATGACGTCGCCCACCGACTGAGGCATTCGACTACTAGCTACATGGGCCTGGTCTTCACTGCTAGATTGGGAAGACTCTTCTACGGGTCTCTTGCCCTCCCTAATGGCACGGCGGTCCATAGGTAAAAAAAGGGATGAAACTAACCTTGGAGTTGGAAAGACTCAGGTCACAGAAGAACTCAGGGAAGAAGAAAGTAGAAGAAAGCAATGGCAGCATAAAATTTTCTACAAGCTCTTGAAAGGTTTTTATAGCCCCCATCTCCAGCTAACGCTGCCCGAGATCCCGCCATCTGGCGCGCGTCTATTGCGTTGCAGGCTACCAGCCAAAAATCTCGCCTGCGCCCGAGGCATGCCGCCTCGATCCGCTCTAGGAGACATGATCCTCGGCCAATCGTGGGCCATAGAAAACAGAGCGGCAATGTGTCCTTGCCTTTTTCCATCACCCAATGAGCTCCTTCTCCGGAGCGTCCGATACCAACGTCATCACCACCTAACGCATGATTACGGGAGATCTTCGAAGCGACACTGCCTCGAAACAAAGCGCCAGCTCATCAACCCATTTAAAGCACTAAAGGAAGCAATCATTCTTTTTGCATTGTTGCGCCCCTTTCGCCCAAAGGATTGCAGGCGCATGGTCCTTAGTGCTCAGGGGCGGGGGGGCATCTGATGTGGCTAATGTAGCCATAAGGGTAATTTCAACAAAACAAAACATTAGTGCGCCCCAACATCTCCAAGCCCGCCGAGTCGGCCCCGACCATTCATGGTTGGCCCTTCTAGGCCCCGGCGTCTCCAAGACCGCCGAGTCGGCCCCGACCATTCCTGGTCGGCCCTTCTCGGCCCCGGCGTCTCCAAGCCCGCCGAGTCAGCCCCGATCATTCCTAGCCGGCCCTTCTCGGCCCCGGCATCAATTCCACCGAGTCAATTCCATTCCTGGAGTCGGCCCCGACCGAGTTCCTGGTCGGCCCTTCTCGGCCCCGGCATCTCCAAGCTTGCCGAGTCGGCCCCGACCATTCCTGGCCGGCCCTTCTCGACCTCGGCATCTTCAAGCCCGTCGAGTCGGCCCCGACCTTTCCTGGTCGGCCCTTCTCGGCCCCGGCATCTCCAAGCCCACCGAGTCAGCCCGACCATTCCTGGCCGGCCCTTCTCGGCCCCGGCGTCTCCAAGCCCGCCGAGTCGGCCCCGACCATTCCTAGCCGGCCCTTCTCGGCCCCGGCGTCTCCAAGCCTGCTGAGTCGGCCATGAACATTCCTGGTCGGTACTTCTTGGCCCCGGCGTCTCCAAGCCCGCCAAGTCGGCCCCGACCATTCCTGGCCGACCCTTCTGGACCCGGTGTCTCCAAGCCCGCCGAGTCGGCCCTGACCATTCTTAGTCAGTCCCTCTCGACCCCGGCGTCTCCAAGCCTGCCGAGTCGGCCCGCCCCGGCACGTCCTAGTCGGCGAGGCTGGCCCCGGCCACCCCTGGCCAACCCAGATAAGCCTCGGCTCCCTCGGGAGAGTCGAGACTTCTCGGTTTCCTCCAAATCTGCCCCAACATGGCCCTGGTAGCTCGGGACGCTACCTCTCTCACCCGCGCCGCCTGACAACGCCAGATCCAACTACCCACTGGCCACGCTGCTGATGGGACTGGACCCAACTACCCAATAGCCCCACTGGCTGATGGGACTTAGCCCACCGACCACCGTTTTCTTCCTTTCCGATGGGACAGGACCCACCAACCAGTGTAGATTCACGCAACTCCCAAGAACTCCGCGGACATTCCTTCTTCACGGAATCCCACGTGATCATACCAGAGTCAACCCCTATAAAAAGGTGAATCCACTCAATAAACAGGTATGCACGATAACCCCGAAAAAGTCGCTATCCTAAGGCCCAGAGAGGAATCCCTCCTCCCCAGGAACACCTTTTTTATCTAAAAAGAGCTCATTCGAGCTCCTCTTCTGCTGTGACCTCAATTGCTAACTTGGGCATCGAAGGGTCCCACCGGAGAATCCTCTCCGGTCCTGGGACTTCTTTGCAGGCAACATGGTGAAGCAAAGGTTCGAGAATCAGTCCGTTCCCAATGTTCAGGACCAGTGATTAAGCGTCATCAACATCTAAAATTGACTTCTGAATGTCGATTAACATGAAAACAAGAACTCACTTAGCCAAGCATGGGCCACCAACCTAAGATAAGCTTACAGCAGATAGGCCAAGAGAGATTTGGATATATTCTCTAAGAGATTCTTTGGCATTCAAGTTAACATAGAGATCAGAAAAATAAAAACGATAAACAAAAGTAGAGATTTAGCCTTCCAAAGCTCCCTCCATGCTCAGAGTGTATAGAGGACTTCTTATAGAGATGAGGAAAGTCTTCTTAATTCGATGCATTTGATGCCGGATGGCTGGATGTACTTAAGGTCTTTGAGCGGGCAACACACTTTTAGCGGATTTTTTTATCCATAAGGGATTGCCATATGTTTAGGGATGGCAACGATCCGGGGATGGCCTGAAGCGACCTCTACTGATCTCTATCCCCATTAGAAAAAATATCCTCGTTTCCCACTCCATTAAGCCATTATAGTTAATAGGACAAGGACGGAGATATCCGGCCAGATAAACGGGTACCTACTGGGTACTCATTTAACTGTTTACATAAAAAAATAAATTATTTTATTAAATTTATAATTTATTAAAAGATTAAAAAAATATTAATAAAAAGCTCTGACTTTGATGTTCAATGTGGTTGCATGAAAGAAGAGAACAGACAAGAAGATTCAAACGTGTTTTATTAAATTTTTTAGTATATATTTTATTTATTTTAAATTATAAATTTTTAATATATATATAATTTAAATAATTATATTAAAGGTAATAGGATGGGGACGAGACGGAGGATATCGTTTCCGGTCATTTACCCGTTTAGCCATTAACGATTATTTATGCATTTATTGATTAAGCCGTTTAGACCAAGGATTCTCTGATCCGTTAGAAATAGTATCAGTTGGGTAAACGGCCAAATAAAAAAAATTATGTATCTCTACATATGTCACCTTTTAATTGACCATTACATAACAACTTCTAATCGACTCCTATATATTATCTTCTAATTAACTATTCAATTCATACCACATCAAGTAATAGTATAACTCTAATAAACATGTGATAGATATAATTTTGTACAAACATATAGACCATTATATGTAAAACAATGTAAATACAAAAAAATTAATAAAGAAACCAGTAAGTAGAAAGCTTGACATTTAAGTTCTAATAAAGACTAAAAATTATAACTTTTTCTAATGCTTTTCGTGTGCATCACTCATGCTAAGCTACAAAGTGTGAGCCCATGGGGGTGCCATTGGACTCCATCTTGTCCAAATATTATTATGGTAAACTATGTTTTTGAAATGTTTGAGAGCCCTTTGCTGTTTATTTTGGCGGTGGATGATCTTTCCTGTGCCCTCTACCAGGCTCAGACTGATCGTACTATTGTACCTTTTACGACCTATCCTACGGGTCCTGAGATCTCTCATCTATTCTTTGCTGATGATTGTATTTTACTGGGGAGAGCTACCTCAGCCAATGCTTCGTCCTTTGCTGACATCATCCAGCGCTATTGTCAGGCCTTGGGTAGAAGGTCAATGCATCTAATTCTTCTATCTGCTTCAGTCCGAAGACTGCTAGAGCAACCAGGGAAGCTATTGTTCATAGGCTGGGCATTTTATCTCAGACTGACGCTTTCAGTACTTGAGGGTTCCTATGACAGGCAGATATCCCCGCTGTGCTGACTATGCTGATCTTGAGTTGAGGGTCTGTCAGCGAATTGAGGGGTTGCAGGTTACGAATTTATCTATGATGGCAAGGGTAACTATTATTCGAGCGGTTCTCTCTTCCCTTCCTATGTATCTTCTTTCTAATGCTGCCATCCCGATCACCTGTCTCAGGAGAATTGAGAGATGGTTTAGGGATTTCCTTTGGGCCTCTATGCAGGATGGGCATGGTATTCACCTTATGTCTTGGGAGAGGGTTTGTATGCCGATCCAGGAGGGTGGTCTAGGGATTCAGTCTTTGACTGTCAGAAGGAGGCCCTTTTGGCCAAGCATGCCTCGCGGTTCATTCTGGAGCCGCAGAGCCTATAGAGCTCTTTTATGAGAGCGAATATGGTGATTGGACTTCCTCCTCGTATATGCAGTCTTCTCCTCGACATTCTCCCTTCTGGAAGGAGGTTTGTCGTCATGGTAGATCCATTATGGAAAATACTATGTGGATGATTGGTGATGGCTCTTCCATTGAGGTTATTCATGATACATGGATCTCTGACATTCCTCTATCTCGATGGCCCTCCTTCGTTAGTATTAATGTCCCTACTAGTATGAGAGTGAAGGAGTTGATCTCTTCTGATCCTTTCTCTTGGCATGGCCCACAGGTGTCCCATTTTTTCGGAGAGGAGCTTGCTCGTCGGATTCTGGCTATTCCGATTACCTCGGGTATTACTTCGGATTGTAGGCTGTGGCGTAGATCCTGTCTTCCTAGGGCCCCTGCGAAGGATCTTGTGAAGATGTTCAGCCCTCAGCCTCAGGGGCAGGTGGATGCAGTGTGGATCTGGAAGCTTCCAATCCTATCTAGGGTTCACTCTTCATTTGGAAGCTTTTGTGGGAATGTCTCCCAACTTGTGCTATGCTTGTGAGGAGGGGCCTGTCTATCCAGTCTATATGTCCGCTATGTGGTTTGGAGGATAAGTCTACTGTGCATGCCATCTTTTCTTGTCCTAGAGTGGGTCGGATCTGGCAGTCAATGGGCTATCATTGTAGATTGGATCAAACAACTTCTCAGTGTTCCCTCTTCTTAGATGACCTCCGAAAGGCTTCCTAGTACAAGTGTGCTCTTTGGGCTTCTATGGCATATCAGATCTGGTTATCTAGGAACCAGATTATTTTTTCAGATAGGGGTATATCATTACAAAGGATTATATGGAAAATTGGTGTCGGATTGTGCCCGTGACTTCCATTCAGGTGGTCTTGACTCCTTTGGCCTCTGGGGTTCCCCTACTGCTTCGACAGCGAACCGGCATACGGTTTTTATATCTTGGGAACCCCTCCTTCAGGGTTTGTCAAAATCAATTTTGATGGTAGTGTTCGTGGCAGATTAGCGGGATCTGCTTTTGTCATCTGTGGGTCGGAGGGTGATCTATTGGCGGCTGAAGGGTTTGGTAGTCTGGACTCCTCTGTCCCAATGACTGAGCTCTATGCTGCCTGGGATGGCATCTCCTTTGTTGTTCGGTCTCTTCATGCTCAAAACCTCATTATTGAGGATGACTCTATGATTGTAATTCGATGGCTGTGGAGCGAACATGGCTCCCATGCTCCTGCTATACCGCTTTAGATGATATCTGGAATATGCTGAGCGAGGCCCAAGGGGTTCAGATTCGCCATTCTTATCGGAAAGCTAATTCGGTGGCCGATTGGGTGGCTTCATCTATTGCTCACCACTCTGGTTTTTGAAGGTGGAGGCAGGAAGATCACTGTCCTTTTGTTCTTCAGTAAATATTGTATTATGATGCTCAAGGGCTGACTCATACACGAGTTATATGATCGCCTGGATGTACTAAAAAAAAAAGAAAAAAAAAAAAAAAAAAAAGGAGACTCCAATGTGACGCTAGCTGCCGCTTTAGCATATTTAACCAACCTAAAATGGGGCATCTTTGGTTATGCTCCCATTTTTAATTTAATTAATATGATATAATCATAATGATATGGATTCTTACGTGAAGTCCAGTAAATGATAATTTTCTTTTTTCCACGGTGAGGAATGAATGGCTGTGAAAGTTGACTTTCCAGCTTATGATTTGCTATTTGAATTTTATTAGTAAGATTCTTTATTTAAAGCTATTATTTTCACATCAGAACATGGATGGGAGCAAACCAGGTTTCGGACATGCAAGTGATTTTAGAGGAACTTTTAATGCTTATAAATTTATAATACCTTCAGTGGTGCTCGACGAAAATCAGACGCATAGGTGTACAAAAGGCTTAGAAGGACTTTACAGGGAGCAGATCTAAATATCAAATTATATTCATACGTCTATAAGTTTAAATCTGATCATTGTTTCTACCATAAGATCAATATGAATTTCAAAACTTAAAAAAAAAAATCATTAGCCATGATAAGATGCTTAAAAAAAAGGGTAAAATGTTGCTTTAACTTTTAGTAAAATAAAATAATTAAAGGTTGCAAATAGATTCAACCCATGATCTCACTTGATTCCAAATTGATTAAATCCAATATAACCCTTATTTAAAAACTTGTGAGTTAGATTAGGTTTGCAAATTAGACTCGATTTATATTATAAGTTGAGTTTGAATTTTGTATGTTTTGGTCTAACCAATTGAATCTGATTTGGTTCGATTCATAAATATTAATTATATAAATCTTATTTTTTTTACTTTAATTTTTTAATTTTATTAAATAAATTTTCATATAAATAATTCTTCTTTTCATCTAATAGCTAAATCTTTTCTTATCTTTTTACTTAATTATATCAACAAAATTATATTTTATTATTAATTTTTTATGAATTCTTATTTATAATATCCTTAAGTATATCAATGAATATTTTAAATATCATAGTTTATAAACTTAAAATTCTTGAATAAAAATTTAAGTTTAAATTGGATCTTTTAATTTTATGTATTTTTAATGCATTTAACTTTAATAATTAATAATTATATTTAAATATAAAATAATAGTTAGATGTAAACACAATCCGATTTAATTTCATCTTAAACCTTAACGTTTTATGTTAGATTTGGATTATATTAATCCTAAATAGACCTCAAAGACATGTTAGGTCTAAAAATTTTTTCATAAATCCGATCTAATACGATCTAATAAATAAATAGGTTAGATTTTGGCTCCAAATTATGATTCAAATATAAAATTCAGAACCAAGCATGATCTAATTTAATTCAATCCATTTGTAGTCCTAAAAGTATGGCTAAGTTATAATTTGCTTGTGATAGGCTTTTTTTTTACAATAAAAAAAACATTAATTATTTTTTTAAAATTACTTTTAAAAATAATTGAATAAAGGTTGAAAAAGATAAATAGCCAACCAGTAATTCAATAAGGAAAAAGACTTTGTACACCGCATTCACTGTAGCAAATCTTACGTGGGTTGTACCGTCTCTTTTTATTAGTCCATGTACATCTTATATAGCTTAATGCGATGGGATGGGATAGCAGAAATCATGATTACAAATTTATAAGTGGTATACTATATCTAATAAAATAGGATGGGATGGCTTGTCTTTCAAAAAAATATTACGATATCCAGTTGTAAAATTACGGCATCATAATTGTAAAATTATGACATCCATTCAAAAAATTAAGACAACTTTACGATATTCTGACGAAAAAAAATTACGATACCTCAGTTGTTAAATTACGATACCATAGTTATAAAACTACGACACCCATTCAGAAAGCCAAAAATAAATTACAATAGCCAGTTGTAAATTTACGGCACCGTAATTATAAAATTATGTCATCCATTCAAAAATATATCCATACATAAATTTCAAAAAAAAGCATATCACGTCAAAATTTAAGATGACACCCTAGTTATAAAATTACGGCACCATAGTTATAAAATTAATACACATATTAAAAGCTAAAAAAATTATAATATTCCAGTTATAAATTTACGATACCGTAGTTATAAAATTACGATACCCATTCAGAAAATGTGTCTATATACAAATTTCAAAAAAAAGCTGAATATGTATTAATGCACGTCATGTCAAAATTTAAGATGACACTTTGTAAAATTACGAGACACCGTAGTTATAAAATTAAGACATCCATTCAGAAAGCTAAAAAAAATTACAACATTCCAGTTGTAAACTTACGACATCGTAGTTATAAAGTTATAAAATTACAATTATCATTCAGAAAATGTGCACTACAGTTTGTACATAAATTAAATTAAAAAAAAAGCTAAATATATATTAATATATATCACATCAAAATTTAAGATAATATTTTATTTTTTATTTTATTCTATCATATTAAAATTATATTAATTAATAAAAAATAATAATATACTTCAGATAAAATTTGCTGCATCAAAAGCCATGTGCAGAGACTTTTTCCTTCAGCTGCAATTGCGCCGACTTTCTGGTTGGGCCCGAAATTTAAATTCTTCAAAGGGTCGTGCATCTTTGCGAGGATTTGGTTTGCAGGGCCTCCTTTCAGGTCGGGTTCTTTAAGCGTTTGTTCACAATTTGCAACATAAAATCAATGTGCGGCACGGAATCCTTGCATATCATAAATGCATAATTGTTGGGCTTTATCACGATAAATATATCATTAATGAGCGCCACGCACCTACTACCAGCCGACTCTATGGCTGTGGCAGAAAATATCTTATAATAACCTCACCTACTTTCTAATAAATACGAGCATCTTTCAAGTCATAAATATCGATCTACCATTCTCGTTACAGCTATGCTTTACTTGTCGCTCTGGCAGAAGTGGTGGTCCTGGGAGAACTTTTCTCCGGACTCATCGAGGGATGCTGTAGCATGACCAACATCACACGTTTGATTTTAAGGCCGCCAAACTTTGATTGGAATGGGTCGACCAAGTTGTTTTCCGTTTTGCGTTTAGTTTCTAGACTCTGGACCAAGTATGAAAAAAAAATCATAAAAAAATCAATTAGAAGCTCTTGAAAATTATAAAAAAAGAAAATTTGAATACATTATTACACATTCGTTTAGGTTAGTCTTAGACCTCCAGAAGCTGGTCCACACGAGTCCAAGAGGTGGACTTTTCCTTTAAAAGAAATAAAAAATCATAAAAAATTATCTTTAGAGTCGTGGACTTTCCAGAACTTTGACACAACATCAAAATTACTAAAATGCCCTTACAATTAGCAGTCTTAAAAAGAACCTTTAATCTCACAAAATGTCGTGGACGCATATGGCCTACGGGCCCCCTTCCACCACAAAAAAAAAAAAAAAAAAAAAAAGGTTTTATAGCATGCGAAAAGTTTGGCAGAGGCAATCTTTTTCTTTTTATTGAGAAAGTAGCCAGTACCATAGTTGTCAGATCGGATCAAGGCGTCAACCCAATCTTCAGTCACCGAACCACGATTATCATCAATTGAATCAATTTAATTATTTTAATATAAAAAATTTTTAATAAAAATTTTAATCAAATAATAAATTAATTAATATCATAAAAAATTTTAAATATACAAACATTAAACTAATAATTCAAAAGTGATATGTACAATAATTTTTAAAATTTATATAAAAATTAAAACACACTTCATATATATTACCTCAATCCTATCTCTCTATCGCATCGCAAAGAATCAAAATAAATTATAAACGGCGAAAGACAAACCCCTTTCCCAAAATCTAATGTCCAAACGAGGCAAAGGAGAGGAGGTTGCAATTCGGAACTCAGAAGTCGAAAGGGATGAAAGCCAAAAAATTTGAAACGATATTGACAAACCGGTGACCCCAATCAGTTCAAGCTGAGTTTATTGGTTCACGAGTGAATCGATAAGTTGATCGAGTTATTTTGAATATCTTATGCATTTAATTTTATGTTAGAATCGGCTTGTCCTTCGAATCCCAATTTAATCGTCCATCAATTTGGTCAATCTGACAACTATGGTTTATACGCTAATGTGATAATTGGTATCCATCTCTTTGTGAAAGAAGTTTCGAGTTCAATCGAAAAATAACTAATGTAAAAAATATATTTTTAAATATTTGGTGCGTTATACAAAGAATTCTGTTGTAAGCTGGTTCTACTTAATTTTTTTATTGTACATTTTTATATTTTCTTTCAATACTATTAAAATATAAAAATAAATAAAAATAAAATTTAATCGTATGCATGATAAGTAGAAGCACTAGAATAAGTTATACAATTCTGATTCGCATACAGTACCTTCCTAGATGCCTCGAAAAAAATTGTTTCCTTTCAAACAATGATAAAATTTAATCTAATAGAAATCAATTGTACAACCTCATTCGAATGTGATTATTAAACAGTTAAAAAAATTCATTTACGTGTGTTATCTTGTTAGTATTTTTTTAAATGTTTAAGCATTTATAATTCATTGAACTTTGGATGAACATTTACAGTAACTATTATTTTGATGCCTTTCAAAAAAAAAAAAAAAATCAACTACAATAATTCAATGCAGTATTTATTAACATAATTTTTAATAACTAAATGTAACATCATTATAATTTTTAGATGTACGTTTACTCCTGCAAGTAATGCTTCAACAAGTAATTCACCGTATAAAACTACTTATTAAAAAAATTATAATGCTATAGCATTGCACGCATGTTATATTTGAAAATGTATTTTTAAATTAATAATTTAATATTTTATCTGAATAAAATTCTAATTCTGATCGTACACACCATGGATTTGAAATCAATAATATAAGTCCTAATTCGATATAAAATCATTGAAATCCTTAAAAACCAAGTCTTCTGGAGTTTAGGCTTGAACCCTTGCGCCAATTCACTTTGTGGACTTTTTTTTTTTTTAACTATTTATGCGAGAAAGAATTCACCTTATTTATCTATATGTGGAGAAATTAAAAAGGCGAAGGGCATATTCGGTAATTTGACACCACAATTCGCCCAAATTCTAATGAGACATGATCCGAACACAGGCAGTTGTCAAATGAAAATAACATCATCATCTTTTCCAAGTATTTTCCGCATTTTCCCCCCTCATTTATGTGTGTCCTCCGTCTCCAACCTCTGCAGCCATGGCTCTTCGCAAAACTCCATCTCCCTTTCCTCCCCCTTCCTTCTCTATCCTCCTTCTCCTCCTTTTCTTTGTCCTCCAAACCCCTCTCTCCTTCTCAGTTGACACCATCTCTGCCAACTCCTCCATCTCGGGGGACCAGCAGCTAACCTCCAAAGGGGAAAACTTTGTGCTGGGCTTCTACCGTCCTGTTAATTCCACCAAATACTACATCGCCATCTGGTACAAAAAGGTCTCGCAGCAAACCGCGGTCTGGATTGCCAACAGAGAAACCCCCGTCTCAGACCACACCACATCTGAGCTCAAGCTCTCGCGCGACGGAAACTTGGTACTCCTCAATGAGTCCAAAGCCCAAATCTGGTCATCGAACGCCACCATCTCCTCCAACTCCACCGTAGCTGTTCTCGAAGACAGCGGAAGCCTTGTGCTTATGGATGGCTCCAACTCCTCCAAGGTCTTTTGGCAGAGCATTGACCACCCCACCCATACTTGGCTCCCCGGAGGCAAGCTTGGGCTGAACAAGGTGACTAAAGAGAATCAGCGCCTCATCGCCTGGAGAAGCTCAGCAGACCCAGCTCCTGGGATCTTCTCCCTTGAGCTAGACCCCAATGGAACCAGTCAGTACTTCATTCAATGGAATCAGTCTTACAACTACTGGTCTAGCGGGCAGTGGAATGGAGAAATATTTAGTAGGGTGCCGGAGATGACGGCAATTATAACTACGACTTCAATACATTGACAACAGCAGGAGAGCTACTTACTTATTCGGTTAAGAATTACCTCATATCGAGGTTCATAATGGATTGCTCGGGGCAGATCAAACAGCTTACATGGATGGAAGATCCAATGAGTGGATACTGTTCTGGTCCCAGCCGAGAGCGCAGTGCGAAGTGTTTTCTTTCTGCGGGCCGTTCGGGAGCTGCAACGACAAAGTCCTGCCATTCTGCAACTGCGTGTACGGTTTTGTGCCGCGGAACAAGACCGAGTGGGATTTGCAGGACCAAACAGGGGGTTGCGTGAGGAGGACCCAGTTGCAGTGCAGCAGCAATAGCTCGGCGAATGTCAAAAACGATAAGTTCTATCAAATGGATAGCATGAGGTTGCCAGAGAATGGTCAAAATTTAGATGATGTCGGAAGTGCTGAGGATTGTGCATCAACTTGTTTGAACAATTGCTCCTGTAATGCTTACTCATTTAGTAGCGGATGTTCCCTGTGGTATGGGGATTTGATTAATCTACAGGAGCAATACAATGGATCGAATGAAGGAACCCTTTACCTTCGGCTAGCAGCTTCGGAGCTGCCAGATTCCACCAGCAAGAAGGGAAAGGTTACCGGGGCTGTCGTCGGTGCAGCGGTTGCGGGCTTTGTAGTTTGTGTCGTCGTCGCCTGGGTGCTGATTTGGAGGCACCGGAAGAGGCGGATGATTCGTGCCGCAAGGGCAGTGGGGAGAGTTCTGGTGCCGTTCAGATACAGTGACTTGCAGTATTTCACGAAGAACTTCTCAGAGAAACTGGGAGGAGGCGGCTTCGGTTCGGTCTTCAAAGGTCTCTTGCCTGATTCAACCGCCATAGCTGTAAAGAAGCTCGAAGGCCTGCGCCAGGGAGAGAAGCAGTTCCGGACTGAGGTGAGCACGATTGGAGCAATTCAGCATGTCAACCTCGTTCGTCTTCTCGGGTTTTGCTCTGAGGGTGCCAGAAGGTTGCTGGTTTACGAGTTGATGCCAAATGGTTCTCTGGATGCTCTGCTGTTCCAGAAGACTTCCATGGTCTTGGACTGGAACACCAGGTACCAAATTGCTCTCGGAACTGCTAGAGGATTAGCTTATCTCCACGAGAAGTGCAGAGACTGCATCATACATTGTGATATAAAACCAGAGAACATACTACTGGATGCGTCGTTTGTTCCAAAAGTGTCGGATTTCGGTCTGGCAAAGCTTGTAGGCCGAGACTTCAGCAGAGTGTTGACCACCATGAGAGGAACAAGAGGCTATCTTGCTCCTGAATGGATAACTGGGGTGGCTATCACTGCCAAAGCGGATGTGTACAGCTACGGGATGATGCTTCTCGAAATTATATCCGGCAGGAGAAACTCAGAGCAGACAGAGGAAGGGAAAGCTGCATTTTTTCCTACATTAGCTGCCAACAGACTTGTGCAAGGGGATGTCCAAAGCTTGATGGATCAAAGATTGGAGAATGGTGCGAATAGTGAAGAGCTCGAAAGGGCCTGTAAGGTTGCTTGTTGGTGCATTCAGGATGATGAAAATTTTAGGCCAACGATGGGACAGGTGGTTCAAACTCTCGAGGGCATTCTGGAAGTTAACATGCCTCCTATTCCAAGATCTCTTCAAATGATTGCAGAAAGCTCGGAGAACATAAATTTCTTCTCAGAATTGTCTTCAAATCAAAGTTCCCAAACACGGAGTACCGCCTCTGCCGGTTCTCAGGTTAAAAGTTCATCATCAACTGATCCTAATGTATGAAGATGGCCGAGACTTTTCAAGCTCCCGCATCCCATTTGATTGAGCCCGCTTTGTATCTATGCAGTTGCCTTGCAAAGTAATAACTCATGCCCTGTCTATTGCTTCTCCAATATACGTTAGGTGTTGAATGTTTTTTAGCACGGCCAATTACTATACTAATGATGAGACTCTAGGTCTCATACACCCAGATATGAAATTCCACACACTTCATGTCCTGATGTAATTGCGTGAAGGATAACTTAAATCCTTATATTTTCCTTGTAACATGAATCAGAGTATTGCCCTTTCTTATTCCATTATTTAAGTTTTGTACCACCATACCTTGCCATATGTTCTATGGCATTGATTGCTGTAGGCGTTGCCATGGGCATTAATCTTTGCTGATTTATAGAAAATGGAATTTGCAGCATCTCTATGGTATTGATTGCGGTATGTCTTACATCTCATTCATTGAATAGTCACCCACCACCATTTCCTTTTTCCTTGCAGATTTACAAAAGAATGCTATTGAATGTAGTTGAATACTGTGACCAAGAAAAACAAGTTAAATCTCAAGAACGTGTCATCATGTACTCCCAAGTGTGTATTGATTGAAAACAAGGACCGGTTCGAGATTTTTAGCTCATGTCTAGTTTCAATTAGGATGACTCTATAATAAGAATGCATGATCAGCATAATTTCATCAGAGACATGAGGAAAGTCTCTGATTCAATGCAAGCTGTAGAATTATACTTTTCCTAGCCTTAGCAAATATAAATAGCTTTTGAATCAGCAGCATCAGATCAAGGGGCCTAGAACTAGAATATGGAATGAAGACTTTGTTTGGTTAGTTGAGTCTAAATTTTCTGTGACATATGCCAGGTCCAAATTTATAGTTTCTATTGGCGACCTCTTTCTTTGATTATACTACATATTAAATATTTCTTCTAGCTATTAAGTGTCAACTCCTGGATGTGTATGTTCCTTTTGATTTTTTTTACTGCCCTGAGATAATTAAACCATGCGTCATGTTCATATCCTGGAATAAAATCTACTTTTCCGGCAAGACGAGAGGGATGGATCCTTTACAGTTGCCATTCTACTAAATATTATGCAATTGAAACCATTTGATTTTGGAGCTTGTCTATAAACAGGTATAGCATCATTCTTGATGCCTATAATTAAAGAGGGTAAACTTGAACTCACAAAATACTGTCACAGTACAAATGCTCAAATGTTTGATTTCTTGAAAAGCTAATAGGCGAATTCCTCTCTTACCTAAGATAGGGGAGGTGAATCACGCGAAATAGGACAACTTGATCCAAGTTGAAGCTTTCTTTTCTTTTAGGTAGTGTTTGAAATAGGGGATAAGAAGGGATATCCCTTGGATATCCCCTTTTATTCCCAAAAGCCATAACTATAAGGGATAGCAGAGAATAAAGTTAACCAAAGGGATAATCCATGGTTAACCATGGTTAACCATGGAATATCCCCTCAATTTATTCCCTAGAAAATGTAGGAATAGCTGGTTATCCCTCCAAATAAGAGTAAAAAAAGGTTATCCTATGGATTTACCTTTTGTATTTGATATGATCAATGGGATAGCCAAAGGATATCCCTAGGGATAGCCAGGGGATAAACTCTATCACGTACACTTATCCATGGATAATATTTTTCCTATCAAACACTACCTTAGTGACATAACTAGAAGATTGCTTTTGTCTTGCTTTTGTCAAATAGGAACATGAAAAGAAAATTATACAATAATTTCATTGATAAATATTTAATTTCACCTAATTCTTTTACTTAGAATAATTATTAGTAAAATATATTATACTTAAATATACTCATCAAATGTAGATACAAAACATATCAACATCTTTTAGAGAAGAAAGACTTAAAAGTGGCATTTGACATTAGCTTTGGCGGATGGTTTGCTTTCATATCATCAAAGGTACATGCATTCATCAAGGTGCTTAAAATATATTTTTTTTTTCTTCCTATAAATGAATAAAGAATTTTTCTTGAAGGTACTATTTAAATTTCTTAGCATATTTAAGTCTAAGCATTTTCACCAAGATAAGAATTCACATGCAACCAAACCCAATTTCAAATATCATGATCCGCCTGTTACAGGGGCTAGCATGGGCCCTCCCTTTACGTGGTATGGCCCATAGGCTCCAAACTCATGCACCTGTGCGCAGTCTTTCCTTTTACCACTGCAGCAACGGAGGAGATACCATGAGAAAAAGAAATTTTTTTTTTAATGTTTATTTTCATATTATAATCTATTTGATAAATTTATAGTCATCTTGTTATTTAGATT
>UESW01003675.1:0-49440 GCA_900491605.1 Calamus simplicifolius | reverse complement strand
CGTTAGTTTCCTACCTCCCGCCGCGGTAGTTGTAAACCCCGCGGCTCGCTTTTCCCCAACCCACCAATCCCCCACCGCCACTGCTGCACTGCGCTCTTGCTTTAAAGTACATCCTCACCGACTCCAGCGCGCACCGCACCACCACCGCCTCCTCCCTCCCGAGTTCGATAACTACGGCGTTGTGCCTCGTAAGCGATCCGGACAGCGCTTCCACCGCCCTAGCGTAGGCCGCGACGGGCGCCCCCTCGTAAGGCGCGATGTCCACCAGCCTCACCCTCGCGACGGGGGAGCTCTCGGCCGGGTCGAAGGCGGACGGCGGGGGGCGGGGCGCGGAGCCGGGAGCCGGGGGGAGAGGGAGGAGGCCGAGGGAGAGGGAGGAGGGGGGCTGGGATTGGAGGGGCGCCGGCGGAGATCGTGCGGCGGCGGCGGCGGCGGAGGAGGAGGAGGGGGGAGTGGCGGAGAGGGGAGCCGGGACCATGGAGGCGGACATCGGGATCCGGGGGCCGTTCATCGGACATTGTGCGGTCGCCGTAAGGGTCGGAGATCTGGGAGAGGGAGAGGGACAAGGCTAGGGTTTGGTGGGAAAGGATCCATGGCGGACATCGGGCATTTCGATGCTGTGGTGCGAGCTCTGCTAGGTTTTGTTTTCTTTTAATTTCCTCAGTGCGTGGGCTACCGATACCGCTGAGTGAAGGGAAGGCGGACGAAAGATGTGTTTTTTATTTTGTTGACACAACTCGGGACTTCATGTTCTACTCTACATTTCACATGATGGATGACGTGGCATCCAGACGACTATTGGTCTAGAAATGGGTGTACCCGTCAGGTCCACGTCGACCGTCATTTGCAGGCAGTGGCAGGATTATAATTTGGGAGATAACCGTGGGCGTTATTAATTTCTAGGAAAAATCTTTGTACATCGCCTCCGGTGCAGCAAATTCTACATGGACTGTACATTTTTTTATTAGTCCACATAGATCCCATGTGACCTGACATGATGGGACAAAATAGCAGGAAGATAATGTTACTTTTTGATAGTACATCTATTAAAAGTCGTTCAGCCTGTCATTATTGGTGTGCAGATAAAAATGCCCTTTCCCTTCAATCTACTTCAATCCGCCATCTTATCGAAAGAGATGAATGGATCATCGGAGTGAGGATACCAAAGACGTCGAGGGCATAGAACGCATCTTCGGCGTGGGAATCCTCCAGGCGAGCAACCCTCTTCTTCTTCGCATGGACCATCGGGTTCGCGTTGATCAGCCCTAGCGTCATCTCTTCCCTGCCAACTTCCCTTTCCCCTCCCTCTCTCGCTTGCTTCTTCCACCACAATCAAAGCTCACCTTAAGATAAAGCATCAGTCCAAAACCCACGACACCCTAGTTCAAAATCTTAAGACAAAGCATCAGTTCAAACCCACAACACCCTAGTTGGAAACCCACAATACCCTAGTTTATAACCCATGACACCCTAGTTCAAAACCTTAAGACAAAGCATCAGTTCAAACCCATGACACCCTAGTTGGAAACCTACGACACCCTAGTTCAAAACCTTAAGACAAAGCATCAGTTCAAAACCCACGATACCCTAGTTCAAAACCTTAAGACAAAGCATCAGTTCAAACCCATGACACCCTAGTTGGAAACCCACGACACCCTAGTTCATAACCCACGACATCCTAATTCAAAACCTTATGACAAAGCATCAGTTCAAACCCACGACACCCTTGTTGGAAACCCATGATACCCTAGTTCATAACCCATGACACCCTAGTTCAAAACCTTAAGACAAAGCATCAGTTCAAACCCACGACACCCTAGTTCATAACCCACGACACCCTAGTTCAAAACCTTCAGACAAAGCATTAGTTCAAAACTCACGACACCCTAGTTCATAACCCATGACACCCTAGTTCAAACCTTAAGACAAAGCATCAGTTCAAACCCACGACACCCTTGTTGGAAACCCACGATACCCTAGTTCATAACCCACGACACCCTAATTCAAAACCTTAAGACAAAGCATCAGTTCAAACCCACGACACCCTAGTTGGAAACCCACGATACCCTAGTTCATAACCCACGACACCCTAGTTCAAAACCTTAAGACAAAGCATCAGTTCAAACCCACGACACCCTATTGGAAACCCACGACACCCTAGTTGGAAACCCACGATACCCTAGTTCATAACCCACGACACCCTAGTTCAAAACCTTAAGACAAAGCATCAGTTCAAACCCATGACACCCTAGTTGGAAACCCACGACACTCTAGTTCAAAACCTTAAGACAAAGCATCAGTTCAAAATCCACGACACCCTAGTTCAAAACCTTAAGACAAAGCATCAGTTCAAACCATGACACCCTAGTTGAAAACCCACGACACCCTAGTTCATAACCCACGACATCCTAGTTCAAAACCTTATGACAAAGCATCAGTTCAAACCCATGACACCCTAGTTGGAAACCCACGATACCCTAGTTCATAACCCACGACACCCTAGTTCAAAACCTTAAGATAAAGCATCAGTTCTAAACCCACGACACCCTAGTTCATAACCCACGACACCCTAGTTCAAAACCTTAAGACAAAGCATCAGTTCTAAACCCACGACACCCTAGTTCATAACCCACGACACCTAGTTCAAAACCTTCAGACAAAGCATCAGTTCAAAACCCACGATACCCTAGTTCATAACCCACGACACCGTAGTTCAAAACCTTAAGACAAAGCATCAGTTCAAACCCACGACACCCTAGTTGGAAACCCACGACACCCTAGTTCATAACCCACGACACCCTAGTTCAAAACCTTAAGACAAAGCATCAATTCAAACCCACGATACCCTAGTTGGAAACCCACGACACCCTAGTTCATAACCTACGACATCCTAGTTCAAAAACCTTATGACAAAGCATCAGTTCAAACCAAGACACCCTAGTTGGAAACCCACGATACCCTAGTTCATAACTCATGACACCCTAGTTGGAAACCCACGATACCCTAATTCATAGCCTCTCTGGCCCAGAACACATGCATGGCTTCGTGTAGAGGAACAGAAGGAAGCCTTGGGTCTAAGATTTTAAGCACTCCTTCCTTGTTTGAATCCGTCATCTTTCTAACCCACTGGACAATGTCGACACCATCCCCAAATTCCCCGACCGGCTTCCTCCCGGCCACCAGCTCTAGGAGCACCACTCCGAAGCTATAGACATCGCTCTTTTTGTCCACCTTGAGAGTGTATGCATATTCTGCGAAACCAAATAGAAAATGATCAAACTAACGCTGAGATCAACCTAAGGATTGATAATGTTCTCAAGCTAAATGCCTTAAAGTAGCTTCTTTGGACTAAAAAGGAACTTTCAGTATTGAATGACTAAAGTTAAGGTAGGACACAGAAAAAAGATAAAAGAAAAAGCAGAGCATGCTTTTAAAAAAAACAAATTTCTACGACAAAAAATCCTTACTATTGATTCTTTTCACTATTGTCCCAATTAACGCAAAGAAACACTCCGGTGAAGTTAATGATACAACAGAAGAGTTGAATCCAAGGTAACAAGAGGGTAAAAGAAATCACCTGGGGCAATGTAGCCATAGGAGCCAGCGATGGCAGACATGCACTCAGAGGCACCGGAATCCTGCAAGAATTTGGCAAGGCCGAAGTCGGCGACGTGCGCTTCAAAGTTGGAATCAAGGACGATGTTGTTGGTGTAGTAACATATCTAATTAATGGTCCTAATTTATTAAATCAACGTATCCCCCATTAAAGTGATAACAGCCCCCTCTCTTAATTCCTAAGCGCTCGCTTCCTCCCTTAATTCCTGAGCGCCCGCTTCCTCCCTTAATTCCTAAGCGCTCGCTTGATGGGGCAAGCGTTGAAGGAAAAGGGTATAAAATAGGAACCCATCCTAAGGTTTCATGACGAAGGGTTCTCTAAGGGTTCAGACACTATTCTCTCAAGAGAGATCCTATAGTTTCAGAACAAGGTTCTCGAGAGATCAAGGTTCGTTCTCGAGAGAGATCTTAAGGTTCTATAGAGAGAAACCTAAAAGTGGAGGCATTGGAAATGAGTCCCTGATCAAGAGCAATCATGAAGGCATACACCATCTGGATGCGAGAGCTCATTGATTAGAAGACCGATCCATCGAGAGGAAGAGGAAAGATCAAGAAGATCAATCGATATCGTTAAGGAAGGAAGATCTCCCGTGCAGTCCATAGGAAGATCAGATTCCTTACCACCATTAAATAATAATGGCTGGAGGTAATTATATTTAAGTAAATTAAGTCTAACATTTGGTATCAGAGCAAGGTTAAAACCTCTGCCTTATTTGCGATGATTTCTATTAAGTTTCTCTTTTCAAGCCGTTAATGCCGCGTGTTTTCCGTTTTTAGTTTTTCGGATCAAAGGTTGGTTTCGATCAGTTCTGATCACGGAATTGACAGAAACCATTAAAAATAATTCAGATTCCGATTTTGCGGAAACAAAACGTGGTCTATTAAAGATTTCTTTCTAGCATTAAATGTTTCCCAGATTTCTTTTTATGGTATTAAAGAGATAGCATTAAAGAAAGAAAAAGAAAAGAAACGTAGCTTTAAAGAAAAGAAAAACTAAAGGAGAGAAATGCAGCGGAAACGTGGCTTCAATAACCACATCAGAGGAGAGAAAACTTTCGGTTTTCGTTTTTCTCGCTTATGGTCTTTCCGTTCTCTCACGATTTAAAATATGGATTGGTTCGATTTTAAATGCATTTATTATCTGTTTAATGTTTTATTAAATCATGTAACATGATTTATTTTTATCATTTGTTTCTTGAGTTTAAATTTTTGTATTAAAATACGCCTCCTGAGTCTCTATGCCTACGGTGGTTTGCATAGACTGGCCCAAGGGAATAATGAGCTACGGCCGGACGTGTTTTAATTAACAAAAATTTTTTCTTAAGATGATAATTTTAAAATTCATTAAATAGATATTGAAATGTTCTGTTCTGCATACTAGATTTATTCTATGCATGAATTTGGTGGTAGTGTAAAAATCACAGTGCAAATCCTTTCAAGGTCTGATTGGTCATTTGGTGTCTAGAAAGGTAAAGAGATTGTGGTTACTTAATTGGTTCCGTTGACTGACCTAAGGAAAGCAACGGGGGGACCCCCACTTCTCTTTCACTGGCCTGGCCAATTTGACTAACTCGGATCTTGATTTGGAAATGTTACATTGATTAAGATCACTACCTAATAATCATGCTAAATTGGTTAATCTATATGCATTTAATGTCATGTGATCAATATGATGTTGATTAATTGAGGAGTAGCCACAGCATCTTTGATTAATCAAAATTATATATTGAGTTGCAAAGATCACATAAGGTTAGATGACATTAATTGTGACTAATTATATTAATGTAATGAATCTTATCCCACAGGAATTTTTGTTGCACTAATATAATTAATTAGGATGCGATAACAAATTATTTTCTTAATTACCCACAGGAATTAAGAAAGGAATATAATTTGTTAGTCACATCATTAAGCTAATGAGTCTATTTGAGTATAATAACTTAGCCCACAGGTAGTTATTGTATGTTATTGATTCATGTTATTGCATGTTTACATTGGTAAAATATGACATCAGTTATATGCCTCAAATTCAATTACATGAACATGATTTATTTTTTATGCAGCTATTATGCCTGTTAATATTTCTGATATGAAATGTGACATTCCCGATTTAAGTGGTGATAATTATAAATTATGGAAGGAGAGAATTCTTCTTCAATTAGGGTGTATGGATATTGACTATGCTATCAGGAAGGATGAACCACATTTAGTTACATCTACTAGCACTCAGGCTGAGATTGCTGCGTATGAACGATGGGAACGGTCCAATCGCCTCAGTATGATGTTCATACGTACTAAAATTTCTGCTAGTATACGTGGTTCAATTCCTGAGTGCAAAAATGTCAAGGAACTTCTGAAGGCTATTGATGCACAATTTGAGTCTTCAGATAAGGCAATGGCTAGCACCCTAATGACAAAGTTATCATCAATGAAGCTCACTACGGTTGGAGGTGTGCGTGAGCACATCATGAAGATGAGGGACATTGCGGCTCAGTTGAAATCCCTAGAGGTTGAGATGTCGGAATCTTTCTTGGTGCACTTTATTTTGAGTTCACTCCCACAGCAATATAGTCCCTTCAAAATATCTTACAATACACATAAGGACAAATGGTCAATTAATGAACTTCTGACCATGTGTGTTCAAGAGGAAGGGAGGCTGATTTTAGAAATGGGAGAAAGTGCACATTTAGTCACTCAGAGAAAGACTAAAGCTCCCAAAGCCAAACGCAAAGGAAAGGGTAAAGTATCCATCCATACAGAAGACAAGAAGGAGTCCAAGTGCTTCTTTTGCAAGAAGAAAGGACATATAAAGAAAGATTGTCTCAAATTCAAAGCTTGGCTTGACAAGAAAGGTACTCTAACCTCATTCGTATGTCATGAATCCAATTTAGTTATATGTCATAACACATGGTGGATTGATTCTGGTTCTACAATCCATGTTTCAAATACCTTGCAGGGTTTTCTAAATCAAAGGAAACCATTGGGAAGTGAACAAAGCATCTATTCAGGAAACAAGATGGGTTCACATGTGGAAGCAATTGGAACGTGCAGACTTATTTTACATTCTGGTTTTGTTTTGGATTTGGAAAAGACATTTTATATTCCAAGTTTCTCTAGAAATTTGATTTCAGTGTCAAGGCTTGTACCAGCAGGATATTCCTTTAATTTTAATAAAAGCTCTGTTGATTTATTTTATAAATCTAAGCTTATTGGGAATGGTACACTGTCAGACAATCTTTTCCAAATCAATCTGAAAAATAATACCACCTATAATGTGATGCACGCCCAAACTGGTATGAAAAGATGTGTTATAAATGAGAATTCCTCTATTTTATGGCATCGGAGATTAGGTCATATCTCCATTGACAGAATTAAAAGATTAGTAAAAGATGGAGTACTTGATACTCTTGATTTTACTGATTTTGACACTTGTGTGGATTGCATAAAGGGAAAGCAAACCAACAAGTCCAAGAAAAATGCCAAGAGAAGTTCGGAAATACTGGAGATCATACATACGGATATCTGTAGCCCAGATATGGATTCGTATGGTCAGAGATACTTCATCTCATTTATTGATGACTATTCACGATATATGTATCTCTACCTACTTCATAATAAGAACGAAGCATTAGATGCCTTTAAGGTATTTAAGGCAGAAGTAGAGAAACAATGCGGCAAGCAAATTAAAATCGTGAGGTCAGATAGAGGTGGAGAATATTATGGTAGATACACTGAGAATGGACAAGCACCTGGTCCGTTTGCTCGGTTTCTTGAAGAAAATGGAATTGTTGCACAATACACCATGCCAGGGTCTCCTGACCAAAACGGTGTAGCTGAAAGGAGAAACCGAACATTATTGGACATGGTAAGGAGCATGATTGTCAGCTCTAAGTTACCTAAATCCTTGTGGACTGAAGCTCTTAAAACTGCTACGTATATATTGAATCGGGTTCCAACCAAGGCTGTTTCCAAAACGCCATTTGAGTTATTTAAAGGTTGGAAACCGAGTCTGCAACATATACGTGTTTGGGGATGCCCATCTGAAGTAAGAGTCTATAATCCACAAGAAAAGAAACTAGACCCAAGGACTATCAGTGGATACTTTATTGGATATGCTGAGAAGTCCAAGGGTTATAGATTTTATTGTCCATCTCACAGCACTAGGATTGTGGAATCAAGAAATGCAAAATTTCTTGAGAATGACTTGATCAGTGGGAGTGATCAATCTCAGTATTTGGCTTCTTCTGAGAAAGATCATTCAGTTATTCCAACTTCCACTTCAAGTGAGGGATTGGTTGTTATTTATAGCACTCCTCAAACTCAATTAAGTGCCCAACAACCAGTCATTGAGATTTCACAAGCTGATGGTAATCTAGAAGATCGTGTTGTTCATCAACAATCAGTTGTGCAAGATACTCCTCAAGAGGTCATTGACACAACATTAAGAAGATCAACTAGAATAAAGAAATCAGCAATTCCTGGTGATTATGTTGTGTATCTACATGAATCTGACTATAACATTGGAGCCGAAAATGATCCTGAAACGTTTTCACAAGCCATGAGTTCTAAGGAATCAAACTTATGGTTCAATGCCATGAAAGAAGAGATGGAATCTATGGCATCTAATCGAGTCTGGGATCTTGTTGAGTTGCCTGATGGTGTAAAAGCCATTGGATGTAGATGGATCTTCAAAATAAAGAAAGACTCGCAAGGCAACATTGAGAGATATAAAGCAAGACTCGTTGCCAAAGGATTCACTCAGAAGGAAGGAGTCGACTACACTGAGACATTTTCTCCTGTATCCAAGAAAGACTCTCTCCGAATAATCATGGCATTGGTAGCTCATTTTGATTTTGAGTTACATCAAATGGATGTGAAGACCGCATTCCTTAATGGAGATCTAGAGGAAGAGGTTTACATGAAACAACCTGAAGGATTTTCCTCTAGTGATGGTGAGCATTTGGTTTGCAAACTTAAGAAATCCATATATGGATTGAAACAAGCCTCACGTCAGTGGTATTTAAAATTTCATGATGTGATCTCTTCCTTTGGTTTTGAAGAGAACATCATGGATCAATGTATATACCAGAAGGTTAGTGGGAGCAAAATTTGTTTCTTGGTCCTATATGTGGATGACATTCTACTTGCAACCAATGATAAAGGGTTGCTACATGAGGTGAAACAATTTCTCTCTAAAAATTTTGATATGAAAGATATGAGTGAGGCATCTTATGTCATTGGCATTAAGATCCATAGAGAAAGATCTCGAGGCATTTTGGGATTGTCTCAAGAAACTTATATCAATAAAGTCTTGGAGAGATTTCGGATGAAAAATTGTTCACCAAGTGTTGCACCTATAGTGAAGGGTGACAAGTTCGCTTTGAACCAGTGCCCTAAAAATGAACTTGAACGGGAACAGATGCACAACATTCCATATGCTTCAGCTGTTGGAAGCCTAATGTATGCTCAGGTTTGCACAAGACCTGACATAGCATTTGCATATCAGAGTAATCCAGGTTTAGACCATTGGAGAGCTGCTAAAAAGGTCATGAGGTATCTTCAAGGGACCAGGACTACATGCTCATGTATAGACAAACTGATCAGGTTTCGGAGATTCTCGGAAATCACTCAGGATGTTAGCTGGTGGAGCCATATCTGCAAAGCAGACCTTGACTGCTACCTCTACTATGGAAGCAGTTCGTTGCTTGTTTTGAGGCTACATCGCAAGGTGTATGGTTGAAGAGTTTCATCTCAGGGCTTAGAATTGTTGACTCCATTACTAGGCCAATTAAATTGTACTGTGACAATTCAGCTGCTGTATTTTTGGCTAAAAACCATAAGAGTGGTAGTCGAAGTAAACATATCGACATTAAGTATTTAGCCATAAGAGAACGTGTTAAAGAGAATAAAGTGGTCATAGAACACGTTAGCACTGAATTGATGATAGCTGATCCTTTAACTAAAGGCATGCCAATTAAGAAGTTTAAGGATCATGTGATAAGAATGGGAGTTGGTCCCATGATATAATTGTATTGATAACAATTTGTACAATGAAACTCTTATTTCAAGCGTTTGTTTATTTCTCATTCAGGTGTACACGTTATATGACTTTTGAGAAATGACAAACTTTTCTTTTGGACTCAGAATAAACATATGGTTTATTCATTATGTTATGTTGTCACATTTGGAATGGTGATAAAGAAATTGAATGCATTGTAATACATAGAAGATAATACTCAATTATAGAGGACCTATCGCTATGATTCATGTATTTAGTTTCTTGTTCAGTGTTGATAAAATATACGGACCAAGTGGGAGAATGTAGTAACATATCTAATTAATGGTCCTAATTTATTAAATCAACGTATCCCCCATTAAAGTGATAACAGCCCCCTCTCTTAATTCCTAAGCGCTCGCTTCCTCCCTTAATTCCTGAGCGCCCGCTTCCTCCCTTAATTCCTAAGCGCTCGCTTGATGGGGCAAGCGTTGAAGGAAAAGGGTATAAAATAGGAACCCATCCTAAGGTTTCATGACGAAGGGTTCTCTAAGGGTTCAGAACACTATTCTCTCAAGAGAGATCCTATAGTTTCAGAACAAGGTTCTCGAGAGAGATCAAGGTTCGTTCTCGAGAGAGATCTTAAGGTTCTATAGAGAGAAACCTAAAAGTGGAGGCATTGGAAATGAGTCCCTGATCAAGAGCAATCATGAAGGCATACACCATCTGGATGCGAGAGCTCATTGATTAGAAGACCGATCCATCGAGAGGAAGAGGAAAGATCAAGAAGATCAATCGATATCGTTAAGGAAGGAAGATCTCCCGTGCAGTCCATAGGAAGATCAGATTCCTTACCACCATTAAATAATAATGGCTGGAGGTAATTATATTTAAGTAAATTAAGTCTAACAGTTGGACTTCACGTCACGATGAAGGATCAGCGGCGAGCAATCATGGTGGAGATAGCAGAGGCCCTTGGCCGCCTCCAGCGCGATCTTGTACCTCGTGTCCCAGTGCAGATGGCCCCCCTTCTTCCCATGGAGGACCTCCCCAAGGCTCCCATTGGGCATGTACTCCTACACCAAAAGATTAGTCTCATGGTTCGAACAGAAGCCAAGCAGTCTCATAATGTGGCGATGCCGAATCCTTCCGAGAGTCTGAATCTCCGTCAAGAACCCGTGGTCGTGCGACGACCCCCGGCTCATCGCCGGTAGCCGCTTCACCGCAACCTGCTCGCCGTTAGGCATCACACCCTTGTACACGATCCCAGCCCCTTCTTTTCCAATAACGTTCTCTTCCTTCAAGCAATCGAGCATGTCGTTGCAGGTGAAGTCCAAGCGCTGGAAAGTGGTGAGCTTCCATGCCCGGGCCTCGCTCGCCTTCTTCAAAGACCGGGCTTTAATGATAGCGGCGATGGCGAAGGCAATGGAACAGAGGAGGAGGCCAACGACCAATTGAAGGAGGCAGAGAGGGGGCCTCGGGTGCCGTGGGTTTCCAACTAGGGTGTCGTGGGTTTCCAATTAGGGTGTCGTGGGTTTGAACTGATGCTTTATCTTAAGGTTTTGAACTAGGGTATCGTGGGTTATGAACTAGGGTGTCGTGGGTTTCCAACTAGGGTGTCGTAGGTTTCCAAATAGGGTATCGTGGGTTTGAACGGATGCTTTGTCTTAAGATTTTGAACTAGGGTGTCATGGGTTATGAACTAGGGTGTCGTGGGTTTCCAACTAGGGTATCGTGGGTTTGAACTGATGCTTTGTCTTAAGGTTTTGAACTAGGGTGTCGTGAGTTATGAACTAGGGTGTCGTAGGTTTCCAACTAGGGTGTCGTGGGTTAGAACTGATGCTTTGTCTTAAGGTTTTGAACTAGGGTGTCGTGGGTTTCCAACTAGAGTGTCGTGGGTTTGAACTGATGCTTTGTCTTAAGGTTTTGAACTAGGGTGTCGTGGGTTATGAACTAGGGTGTCGTGGGTTTCCAACTAGGGTGTCGTGGGTTTGAACTGATGCTTTGTCTTAAGGTTTTGAACTAGGGTATCGTGGGTTATGAACTAGAGTGTCGTGGATTTCTAACTAGGGTGTCGTGGGTTTGAACTGATGCTTTGTCTTAAGGTTTTGAACTAGGGTGTCGTGGGTTATGAACTAGGGTGTCGTGGGTTTTGAACTGATGCTTTGTCTTAAGGTTTTGAACTAGGGTGTCGTGGGTTATGAACTAGTGTGTCGTGGGTTTCCAACTAGGGTGTCGTGGGTTTGAACTGATGCTTTGTCTTAAGGTTTTGAACTAGGGTATCGTGGGTTATGAACTAGAGTGTCGTGGGTTTTGAACTGATGCTTTGTCTTAAGGTTTTGAACTAGGGTGTCGTGGGTTATGAATTAGGGTGTCGTAGGTTTCCAACTAGGATGTCGTGGGTTTGAACTGATGCTTTGTCTTAAGGTTTTGAACTAGGGTGTCGTGGGTTATGAACTAGGGTGTCGTGGGTTTCCAACTAGGGTGTCGTGGGTTTGAACTAATGCTTTGTCTTAAGGTTTTGAACTAGGGTGTCGTGGGTTATGAACTAGGATGTCGTGGGTTTTGAACTGATGCTTTGTCTGAAGGTTTTGAACTAGGGTGTCGTGGGTTATGAACTAGGGTGCCGTGGGTTTTGAACTGATGCTTTGTCTTAAGGTTTTGAACTAGGGTGTCGTGGGTTATGAACTAGGGTGTCGTGGGTTTCCAACTAGGGTGTCATGGGTTTGAACTGATGCTTTGTCTTAAGGTTTTGAACTAGGGTGTCGTGGGTTATGAACTAGAGTGTCATGGGTTTTGAACTGATACTTTGTCTTAAGGTTTTGAACTAGGGTGTCGTGGGTTATGAACTAGGCTGTCGTGGGTTTCCAACTAGGGTGTCGTGGGTTTGAGCTGATGCTTTGTCTTAAGGTTTTGAACTAGGGTGTCGTGGGTTTCCAACTAGGGTGTCGTGGGTTTGAACTGATGCTTTGTCTTAAGGTTTTGAACTAGGGTGTCGTGGGTTATGAACTAGGGTGTCGTGGGTTTCTAACTAGGGTATCGTGGGTTTGAACTGATGCTTTGTCTTAAGGTTTTGAACTAGGGTGTCGTGGGTTATGAACTAGGGTGTTGTGGGTTTGAACTAATGCTTTGTCTTAAGGTTTTAAACTAGGGTGTCATGGGTTATGAACTAGGGTGTCGTGGGTTTCCAACTAGGGTGTCGTGGGTTTGAACTGATGCTTTGTCTTAAGGTTTTGAACTAGGGTGTCGTGGGTTTTGAACTGATGCTTTGTCTTAAGGTGAGCTTTGACTGTGGTGGAAGAAGCAAGCGAGAGAGGAAGGGGAAAGGGAAGTTGGCAGGGAAGAGATGACGCTAGGGCTGATCAATGCGAACCCGGTGGTCCACGCGAAGGAGAGGGTTGCTTGCCCGGAGGATTCCCACGCCGAAGACACCGTTTATGCCCTCGACGTCTTTCGTATCCTCACTCCGATGATCCATTCATCTCTTCCGATAAGATGGCGGGTTGAAGTAGGTTGAAGGGAAAGGGCATTTTCGTCTGCACACCAATGGTGAAAGGCTGAACGACTTTTAATGGATGTACTATCAAAAAGTAACATTATCTTCCTACTATTCTGTCCCATCGTGTCAGGCCACATGGGATCCATATGGACCAATAAAAAAAAGCGGTGCAGCCCACGTAGGATTTGCTACACCGGAGGCGGTGTACAAAGACTTTTCCTAATTTCTAACCTGTTAGACTCGGCCATTGCTTAATTCGGCCCATGGGCCTATTCCCTTGCCAATTTATTTGGGCTAAACAAAGTGGGCCTAATAGACCTAATATTGGGCCCGAGAAAGGGACGAGGTGGACCTCCGCCGTCCACCTTGGCCTCCTCTACCACCGAGACGACAAGATTGGAGGGAGAAGACAAACTCGAAGAGAGAGAAAGAGAGAGGAGCCCCACCGCCGTTGCCAATGGATTCCACCGGCGATACCACCAGGACGGCTGCCCCCAGTCAAGATATAGCTGTATCAAACTCGTGTCTTATTACCGGTGAAGTTTCTTAATCATGGTCTTTTACCTTCATTTCCTTTCCTCCCCTCCAATCCTTCCGTTCCAAAAACAGGCCATAAGACGCATGAAAAACTTGGTATTTTGTCAGAGTTATTTTCCAAGTTTTATTTCTTATTAGCATTTATGAAATGGGTTTTATAAGAAACAACCAAATAAGTGTTCATCATCTCATTCTTCTAATCAGGGATAATAGTAAGTTGTTGTGTGGCTAATCTAGTTAGTAACGCTGCGAAGCAATGATGATTTACAAAGCTCCCAATGAAATAAAATGGATCCATCTCCCGATCCGAGCCGCATTCAAGATAGATCGATCATGGAGGATTTTTTATCTACACATGGAATCTTTGCCCATTATAAGAAAGTTCATGGTAAAGGAGCTGTATGCAACAAAGGTTTTAAGAAAGCCTTCACCATTGTTGATTACGATTTTTATCTTCATCTTCAATTACCCTTTTGATTGAAAGCAAGCCTTGAAAGTGGACTAAATGCAAGAAAAGCTTCAGTTAAGAGGACTGATATTCAACTTGGTTACCAATGTTCTAGCAAGTTTGTTGAAAAGAGCCAAAAGCTCATTATTTAATTGAGGGGATTGGGCTCTTATCAAGATTGAAATATATTGTCACGCCCAGACCCAATATTGGATATACTGGTGGCAACCTGCCGCATGCCTGGCATGCAAGGTGTCCTGAAATATAACACTTAATACAAGAAGGATAATAACTATATCATCAAAATTCAAAGTGTTCTTAACACAAACCATAATCATATGTTTTAGGCTACATGCCAAAATACACAATTCAATGGGATTACAACAAAGTATCGGATCTAAGATATTTTGATGGCTACTCCAACTACCCCATATCCCCATCTTCAGTTCCGTGGCTCTGAAAAATATTATGAGATTTAAATGAGCTCACACTCAATAAGTAAGCCAACTATAATATAATGTAATTACTTCAAGCTTTTATCAACTCAAATTTTCCATAATAAACATATGTCAAGCTTCCATATTTCAAATACATTTTACCATACTATCAAAACATGCATCGTATGCTCAAAATAATTTTTGGAAGCAAATGCTATATAGCATTTCAAGAATATATAATTTCAAATAAAACCACTATACCACTGTAAATAGCATGTAAAAATTCATTTTTATACCAATGTCCCACGGTCACACACTATGTAAACAGAAACCCCCTTGGGTGTAACCCCCTCGGGTGTAACCTCCATAAATATCCCCTAGGAGTCAGGGTCCTGAAACCAGTGTCATGAACTCACATCCTGCCATATCCTGCGACAGCACACCCTAAGAATGTGTGTCCTTCACATATTTTCCCTATGAAGGTGGGTCCTGGAGTCATGTGGCATAATATTGCCATATCCTGTCACAGCACACCTCATGAGTGTGTGTCCTCCATATATTTCCCCTAGAGGTGGGTCCCGGTGTCAAGTGAGTTATGCAACATATCACATCACATCATATCATATCATAGCGACCATGGTGGGACATATTATCATATACACAAAGTATCATTTTCATGTCACATTTGCCAAATAGCATGTATCGTTGCAAAAACAATCCATATACTTTTCATAATTACAGTGATTTAAATATGTCAAATATACATGTATATTTATAAAACCTCTCGCAATTTCAAAGATTATGCCAATTGATTAGTTGTCCGCATAGGTACCAAATTATTTACAAAATATAATAAATAATAAAATAATCATAGTCAATGCTCATTTGCAAATAAGAATACCAATTATTTTTTTATTTTTTAAATAATGCAATATATATCAATATAGCATTTAAATACATAATTTTTATATNACAAATGGAGGAATTGTTGAGTAACTCTTAAATCTGTTCGCGGCCAAATGATACGTTGTTACCTAGGACGACGACGTAATAAAGTGTAGGTCGTTGTGTGCCATATGGGTTGGTTTGTTCTCTTAAACCAAGGTGTGTATAACACTGGTATGACATGCGGGTAAGTGTAGGAGTACATTCACTGAACAGTGACTCACCTCTGCTGAGTGCTCAACTGCTTGGAGCAACTCATAGAAAGGCAATGGGTATAAGTGTCCCTTTGACATGAGACTATCATGTTGACTTGATAAGCAACTCACTGTACTTAGGCACTGGACCATCCGGATTTCTAATCCGATGACGAAAGGTTGCTGGGTGCAGTCAAGTACTTATTGGGTCAGTGATGAGTCAAGATGGGATTGTCCACTCTAAGTGTTAGAGAGAGTGCTCGAACTATGTTTTAATTTAGCAAAACCTTGGCCAAGGTAATCTTTGTGAGGTGTCACAAGATTCATTGCATTGAAACATACTTGGGTGATTTACTCGAAGTTGGCAGTTAACTCCGTATTCGCCCTGAGTACTAGGACAAGGGGATAAATTATACGGTAACCATAGCCTAGGTTCCTGAATATTGCTTTTCATATATTCGGTTTATTCGAACATCGGCTACCATTGCTAGATGGTCACATCGATTGGTATAGGAAGTGTTCCTATGCTACCGACTTAGATTCGAACCTATGGAGTCACGCACATAGTCAGGTGACTTGGAGACAGGCTTTATCCATGATCTAAGTGGGACTTGGTCATATGGGTAATACCGAGTTTGTACTAGCAATGTCTAGCTAGCACTGGGCATTAGCGGTAGTACTTATTCTGGGGATGAACTTGAGTTAGTTTGTAACTCAAGTGAATTTTTGGGTTTTATTTAGACCCATTGTGGGATAGAACTTGAACCATAGACCAATGGTTGGTTTGACGATAGAGTGGTTTAGATCTGGTTTCAAAGTGGTTTATGATTTTTCATTCTGATAAATTTAAAACTTTGTATAAATTATGATTTTGCCATTCTAATAACGTGAATTTGAAACTTTGTTTAAATTATGATCTTACCATTGAGATGATGTGAATCCGTAAGTTTGTTTTATAACATTTTCTTTACGCGTTGACAACGCGTGAACACCCGTAACCCATCCGCTTTCGAAGATCGGATATTATCGTATCGTAAAACAAATTCAAAAGGTTGTTTTGGGTTGTTTTACGATGAGTTTATTTAAGAAACTTTTCTCAACTTTGAGAGAAAGTGTAGCAAAGAAAGAAGAGTCCAAAAATCAGAGAAGTCCAAACAGAGAGGGACTCCTCTCTTGGAGAAGAGTTCTCCATCCCTTCTGATTCCTTATCCTCTGTCTTAAGGTTTCCTGGCGTGCGTGTGATAAGAGGAGCGGCGCATGCGGCTCTTGCAAGACACGAGTAGGAACTTCTCCCTAGAGATCGGATCTGCTACGTTCATCATCTACAGCTTCCGCATCGAGAGGTATTGTTTTAAACTTATTTTTACACTCTTGAATTTCAGATTTGCTAATATGTTTTAATTTATATTCAATGTGAATATTAAAATTGAATTACATGCTTTTCACCTTGAGATCCTGTGCATATGAAAAGCAAGTTTTCCCTTCAAATAGTATCAGAGCATGGTTAAGGCTTTGGAATGCATGAATAAGCATAGTAGATCTGATATTATTATGCATAAATAATCTAATGTAGATCTAAAGTAGATCTTATTATGATTAGTTTAGATCTATAGTAGATTTAAATGTTTTGCATGATGAGAGCATGTTAAAGTTATTTAATGATGATTAAATATATGTTTTAGGAGTAGATCTAATGTAGATCTTGCATGTTGTGTTCTATTATATCTTGGATTGGGTATATTCACCAGGCCGTTCGGTCATAGGGAGGTTTCACAGCCTCCGTTTCTTATTCAAGAAAGGTTTCCTATGACGTGTAGGGGTGCCACTGTGAAAGAACCCATGAACGGATGTACATAACAGAAGAAAGAAAGATTAAAATATGTTTTAATTGAATTAATTTATTTATGTGATAATTTTGATTAGATCCAAAATTAATTAAAAATGATATGTTAATAAGATTAACATTAAGACATCTTAATTGATGAAATCTTAATTATTAATGACAGTACGTAAAAGTTAGATCACAGAAAAAGGAAAGAAAGTAAAAATGTTTTACGGGAAAATTTTGAAAATGTTTCAAAATCAGAACTCAAAATTGAAATTGGTTCAAATTTGAAAAGGGGTTAACTTAAGATCTAGAATTATGAATTAAAGACCTTAAGACATGATCATAAATCATGGGCTAATTGGGTTAGCATGAATCAGGTTCTCTAATTGGGTTAGACCTAAGGTTAGATAAATTGGACTAAATTAGAAAATTGAATCTAATCAAATGTTGAGTTAGGTCTTTTCTTTAGATCCATCTAATTAGATTAGATTGATCAGTCCATACATCTAAATGGACTTGATTTAGGGCTCAGTGGACACCCAAGTCTTTAGGCAAATTTAATTGGGTCTGGTCAACCACTTAGTGTCTAGAAAGGTTCTAATCAAGGTTGCGGCTACCTCTCACCTGGCTAGTTGATTATTAGCGGGTGTCTAGGCAAGATGGTTAATGGCACAACTCGGCCTTTTGATCAAGCCGGCCTGGCTAAGTGGTCCCAGCACTTGATTAGACTAGCCTATTGACTTGAGCTAACCCATGCTTCCTAAGGATAATCAGTTTGACTGATTTAGGTACCCATGGACCAAATTAATGAACCCAACTAAATGGTTTAGTGGGAGAATACTTAAATTGGTCCATGTTATTCATGTGTCACAAATTAATCAAACCCTCTAAAATTATTAGGTCCCTAAAGTGACTAAATTATGGGGATAATTAGGTCATAGCCTCCCATTAAGAGAGTGATAATGAGTCTAATGGCTAAGATGATTATTGGAGGCCCAAAGGCCTGATACTCATCTGGTTTTTGGAATTATCATTCATATTATGATGGTTCAATGTAACTCTCTCAACGATGGTCAGGTGGGCCGGCCAAAGTCGGGCTTGACCAATTCCTTGGTTAGAAGCTTAAACATGTCATGTTAATGGTTGGACCTAACCAGGACACCCAATAGGAGGCCCAAAGGCCGATTGGCGTGCAACCTGGGGCAAAATAAATTACTAGAAATTATTTGGGGAACCAATTGGTTATGAACCTACCTTTAGATACATGTGGGTGGGCCGGCCAAAGTCGGGCTCATATGTAGTCTACTGGGTTCTAGTACCCACTAAGAAATTAGGAGTAATTTCTCGGGTTGGAGGTAGGGGCTACCAACCTGAATAAAATAGTGGGAGGGCCTTAGACTATAAGTCCAAGTCTATAGGTTTAAATAAATCATGTACACTAATAAGTTTTTGGTTTTCCTTTCAGAAATGTCTACAAATCTGTCGCTCCAGTCACTGTTGGACAGTGATAAACTGACAGGTCCAAACTTCGATAGTTGGTACCGAAGGCTTAGGATAGTCCTAGAGCATGAGAGGATCCTTTATGTGATAATGGATCCTGCACCTGAGCAGCCAGCCCCTAATGTGCGGTGTGTGGTCAGGGACACTTATCTGAAGTGGACCAATGACCGCACCATAGTGCGCTGCATAATGCTAGCTTCTATGAATGATGAGTTCAGTATGAAATTTGAGGAGGCCCAACCGGGACAAATACTCCAAATGTTGAAGGAATCTTTCGGGACGCCAGACGATGTTGAAAGGTATAAAATGTCTAGTGCCATCTTCAACGCGCGTATGCATGATGGGACTTCTATCACCGATCATGTACTATACATGATCAAGACGATAGAACGTCTGGGCAAACTTGGATTTCCTTTGCATGAGCAACTTGGGAAGGATGCCATACTGAACTCCCTGCCTAGCTCCTACCTGGACTTTCTCAGTCATTATAGAATGACGAAGCCTGCAGTAAACTATTATGGTTTGCTGGGTCTACTGCAGACTTTTGAGAAAGATCACCAGCTTCAAAAGAAGTCAGTGAACTTGGTGAGAGGTTCGGGGGCAGGTCGTCATCACCTTAAGAAAGGGATGAAGAAGAAAAATAAAAGAAAGAAGGTGCAACATGCTGGGCCTAGTCAAACCAAGAAGAAGAGGGCTAACAAAAGTCAGGCAGAGTGCTTCTACTGCAAGAAGCTGGGTCACTGGAAAAGGAACTATCCCCAGTACATAGTAACCCTGGATCCAAACAGGCCTAAGAAGAAAAACCAGCAAGGAGTTGCTGGACAAGGTATTTATATGATAACACCTTGTAATTTTTCAAACCAAGAAGAAGAGGGCTGACAAAAGTCAGGCAGAGTGCTTCTACTGCAAGAAGTTGGGTCACTGGAAAAGGAACTATCCCCAGTACATAGTAACCCTGGATCCAAACAGGCCTAAGAAGAAAAACCAGCAAGGAGTTGCTGGACAAGGTATTTATATGATAACACCTTGTAATTTTTCTATCTGTGATACTACTAATTGGGTATTAGATACCGGGAGTCCAATTCATATTTGTAATTCTTTGCAGGGGCTTCGAATTAGTAGAAGATTCAAAGAAGGAGAAAGATTCTTAAACGTGGGTGATGGAAGCTGAGTTCCAGTACTGGCGTTGGGAGTCGTGGAGCTTTATTTTAAATTTAATAAAATATTGCTTAGTGAATGTCACTATTGTCCTGTATTTTTATTAAATATCATTTCTGTAGGTCAGTTGGCTATTGAAGGATATGATTTTTCAATAAAGAAAGATATTTTAAATATCATTGTGAATGATGTATCTGTGATGTGTGGACAATTGAGCAATGGAATTTACCTTCTATCACAACATGTTAATGTATTATGCACTCCAAAAAAATGCCCCAAAATAGATGATGTCGATGACTCATACATTTGGCACTGTAGGCTAGGTCATATAAACAAGAACAGGATAAGCATGTTAGTCAGAGAGGGCATCCTCAATGACATTGATTGTGAATCAATTAAAACTTGTGAATCATGTCTTCTTGGGAAAATGACCAAATCATCTTTTACTGGAAAAGGTGAAAGAGCCAAAGAGATTCTAGGCCTCATACATACGGATGTTTGTGGACCTATGAATACTGCCTCTATGAGAGGGTTTAGCTATTTCATTACATTTACAGACGACCACTCCATGTTCGGTTATGTCTTCCTAATGAGACATAAATCTGAATCGTTTGAAATGTTCAAACAATATCGTAGTGAGGTAGAAAAATAAACTGGAAAGAATATTAAAATTCTTTGGTCAGATCGAGGAGGTGAATATCTTTCTAATGAGTTTTTGACAAATCTAAAGGAGAATGAGATTCTCTCTCAATGGACACCTTCAGGGACACCCCAGTTAAATGGTGTGTCTGAAAGGAGGAATCAAACCCTATTAGATATGGTTTGGTCCATGATGGGCTTTGCTAGTTTGCCTATCTCCTTTTGGGACTACGCACTTGAGTCGGCCTGTGACATTCTTAACAGGGTCCCTAGTAAATCTGTTGCTAAAACTCCATATGAGATATGGACGGGGCGTAAGTCGATGCTCACACACCTTAGGGTTTGGGGGTGTCCAGCTTATGTCAAGAGATTGTTGACAGACAAGCTAGGACCAAGGTCTGATAAATGCCTCTTTGTAGGATATCTTAAGGAGTCTAAAGGATACTACTTCTACCACACTGAAGAGCAAAAGTTGTTCGTCAGTATGAGAGCCACCTTTTTAGAAAAGGAGTATCTTACTGGAAGTGCTAAGGCTAATGTTGAACTTAATGAAGTTCGACAAGGAGAAGCACCTTTACACCCAGAAAGCGCAATGGAAGCGGCTTTGATTGGTTCAAACCCGGAGCCCGTTGAGGTACCATTAAGGAGATCTGGTAGAGTACCACGTCAGCCGGACATATACTTCGGTTTCTTGGTCCGTGACGGGGATCCCATCGAACTCGATGAGAACGATGAGGACCCAATCACCTATATGGATGTGCTGCAGAGATCTGACTCTAAGAAATGGCTAGAGGTCATGAAGTCCGAAATGGAATCCATGGAGATTAATAGTGTATGGACACTAGTTGATCCACCTAAAGGGATAAAACCCATAGGGTGTAAATAGATTTTCAAGAGGAAACGAGGTGCAGATAAGAAGGTGGAGACCTATAAAGCCCGTCTGGTTGCTAAGGGGTATCGTCAGTGTTATGGTATTGACTATGACGAGACTTTTTTCCTGTAGCAATGCTCAAGTCCATTCGGATTATGCTTGCTCTAGCTGCACATTTGGACTATGAGATCTGGCAAATGGATGTCCGAATGGCTTTTCTAAATGGAGAACTCGAAGAGGAGGTGTATATGATACAGCCTGAAGGGTTCACATCCACAGACGAGTCAAAAGTATGCAGGCTTCATAAGTCCATCTATGGACTCAAGTAAGCTTCTCGGAGTTGGAATAAACGTTTTGATAAATATATCAAGACTTATGACTTCATTAAGAATGGAGAAGAACCCTGCGTGTATAAGTGGGCAAATGGTTCCATAGTTGTATTTCTTGTACTGTATGTGGATGACATTCTCTTGATTGGGAATGACATCCCTGCACTACAGGGAATAAAGGTTTGGTTACTGTCTCAGTTCTCCATGAAAGACCTGGGAGAAGCTTCTTACATCCTAGGGATGAAGATCTATAGGGATAGATCTAAGAAGCTGCTGGGATTGTCCCAGTCCATGTACATTGAAACTGTGCTGAAGAGGTTCAGCATGGATAATTCAAAAGGGGGCTATCTTCCGATAGGCCATGGAATTACTCTCTCCAAGAAGGATTGTGCGACAACTCCTGAGGAGAGAGAGTACATGAATAGAATTCTGTATGCCTCGACAGTGGGTTCTATCATATATGCTATGACATGTACAAGACCAGACGTGGCACACTCACTAGGGATAGTGAGTAGGTACCAGTCTAACCCAGGTGAAGCACATTGGAAGGTGGTAAAAACCATCCTTAAGTATTTGAGAAATACTAAGGACCAATGGCTCATTTATGGAGAACCTGACTTAAAACTAGTGGGGTACACTGACTCCAGTTTTCAGTCAGATAGAGATGACAACAAAAGTATATCCGGATTTATCTTTACCCTCAATGGAGGAGCGATCTGCTGGAAAAGTTCAAGCAGAACATAGTGGCGGATTCAGTATGCGAGGCTGAATACATTGCAGCATCAGATGCATCAAAGGAAGCTCTATGGCTATGAAAGTTCTTGGGCAAGCTGGGAGTGGTACCTGCCCTGGAGAGTCCCATCCTAGTATACTGTGACAGCACCGGAGCAATTGCCCAAGCCAAGGAGCCAAAGTCGCATCAACGAACCAAGCATGTGTTGCGCCGCTACCACCTTGTACGCGAGATCATGGAACGAGGTGACATCTACCTTCAGAAGATCGATGGAAAGGAAAACCTAGCTGACCCAATGACTAAAGCACTCGGAATCAAGGAGTTCAATGAACACAAGTGGAAGATATGTATTAGATACTGTTCCGATTGGCTATAGTTCAAGTGGGAGTTGTTACGAAATGTGTCCTACAGCCAATCGTCTAGCTTGTAGATGGTTATGAGTTGATGTGAATGTACATGATTTATTCAATAAATAAAAGTCTATTTTGGTAGTACAGCATATAGTTTACATCTTCCAGTAGAATTCCAATATGTTGTAGTCCTTAGAGTTACATGTATTCGACAATGGAGGAATTGTTGAGTAACTCTTAAATCTGTTCGCGGCCAAATGATACGTTGTTACCTAGGATGACGATGTAATCAAGTGTAGGTCGTTGTGTGCCATATGGGTTGGTTTGTTCTCTTAAACCAAGGAGTGTATAACACTGGTATGACATGCGGGTGAGTGTAGGAGTACATTCACTGAACAGTGACTCACCTCTGCTGAGTGCTCAACTGCCTGGAGCAACTCACAGAAAGGCAATGGGTATAAGTGTCCCTTTGACATTAGACTATCATTTTGACTTGATAAGCAACCCACTGTACTGAGGCACTAGACCACCCGGATTTCTAATCCAGTGACGAAAGGTTGCTGGGTGCAGTCAAGTACTTATTGGGTCAGTGATGAGTTAAGATGGGATTGTCCACTCTAAGTGTTAGAGAGAGTGCTCGAACTATATTTCAATTTAGCAAAACCTTGGCCAATGTAATCTTTGTGAGGTGTCACAAGATTCATTGCATTGAAACATACTTGGGTGATTTACTCGGAGTTGGCAGTTAACTCCGTATTCGCCCTGAGTACTAGGACAAGGGGATGAATTATACGGTAACCATAGCCTAGGTTCCTGAATATTGCTTTGCATATATTCGGTCTATTCGGACGTCGGGTACCATTGCTAGATGATCATATCGATTGGTATAGGAAGTGTTCCTATGCTACCGACTTAGATTCGAACCTATGGAGTCACGCACATAGTCAGGTGACCTGGAGATAGGCTTTATTCACGATCTAAGTGGGACTTGGTCATATGGGTAATACCGAGTTTGTACTAGCAATGTCTAGCTAGCACTGGGCATTAGCGGTAGTACTTATTCTGAGGATGAACTTGAGTTAGTTTGTAACTCAAGTAAATTTTTGGAATTTATTCAGACCCATTGTGGGATAGGACTTGAACCATAGACCAATGGTTGGTTTGACGATATAGTGGTTTAGATCTGGTTTCAAAGTGGTTTGAATCGGATATCCAATATAGCCTCTGATCGTTTATTTATGAATTTTGAAATCATAAATTACTTTAAATTGAAATTAAATAAGTCCAATGTGAAGTATGGTTCGAGATCTTAGCATGGGTTTATTCGGATTTCAATTTGGACTTTAAACGGATTTAATCTGATTATTTTGTATTTATAAATATTTTAAATATTTTTTTATTATAGTTGCCGGACGGGACTTTAAAACTTGGAAAATTTATGATTCTACCATTTCATTTAAATTACAATTTTATCATTTTAGTTAAATTATGATTTTGCCATTAAGATGGTGTGAATTTGAAACTTCATATAAATTACGATTTTGTCATTCTAATAACATGAATTTGAAACTTTATTTAAATTACGATCTTGCCATTTAGATCATATGAATCCGTAAATTTATTTTATAAAATTTTCTTTACGCGTTGACAGCGCGTGAACGTCCATAACCCATCCGCTTTCGAAGATCGGATATTATCGTATCGTAAAACAAATTCAAAAGGTTGTTTTGGGTTGTTTTACGATGTGTTTATTTAAGAAACTTTTCTCAACTTCGAGAGAAAGTGTAGCAGAGAAAGAAGAGTCCAAAAATCAGAGAAGTCCAAACAGAGAGGGACTCCTCTCTTGGAGTAGAGTTCTCATCCCTTTTGATTCCTTATCCCCTGTCTCAAGGTTTCCTGGCGTGCGTGTGATATAGAGGAGCGGCGCGTGCGGCTCTTGCAAGGCACGAGTAGGAACTTCTCCTACAGATCGGATTTGCTACGTTCGTCATCTACAGCTTCCGCATCGAGAAGTATTATTTTAAACTTATTTTTACATACTCTTGAATTTCAGATTTGCTAATATGCTTTAATTTATATTCAATGTGAATATTAAAATTGAATTACATGCTTTCCACCTTGAGATCCTGTGCATATGAAAAGCAAGTTTTCCCTTCAATATTATCATATACACAAAGTATCATTTTCATGTCACATTTGCCAAATAGCATGTATCGTTGCAAAAATGCAATCCATATACTTTTCATAATTACAGTGATTTAAACATATCAAATACACATGTATATTTATAAAGCTTTTAGCAATTTCAAAGATCATGCCAATTGATTAGTTATCTGCATAGATACCAAATTAGTTGTAAAATATAATAAATAATAAACTAATCATAGTAAATGCTCACTTGCAAATAAGAGTACCAATCTATTTTCTTATTTTTCAAATAATGCAATATATATCAATATAGCATTTAAATACATAATTTTCATATTTTAATAATTTATAAAAATTATGATAAATGGCTTACTTACCTTCTGGCGCTAATCCAAAAATGCAATTTGGCTATTTAAGCACCTGGGTACCTACAGCATCAATTTCCCAATATTTAGTCTCCAAAATTAGCATATCAAAATAGCTTTTAAACTCTACCCAGTTTAATTCTGTAGCCAACTTGGGGCTTGAATATTTCTCAATATATAAGCCCAAATGGAAAAATAAAAATACCCCAAGAAACTAGGATCAATACTGATCCGGGCCATATTTTTATTTCTCCATTCTTGGCCCAATACAGGGCCCAAAACTCAGTTCAAAGATGGCTCATGAGCCGGCCCAACAGGGCCCAAATCCAAAATGGCCCACACGGCCCACGAATCCTTCTTCCCCCCGCTCCCCTGTTTCACACGAAACAGGGGGGGACCTGTGCCGGCGGCCAGGGCCGTCGCCGGCCTCTCCCCGGGGTGGCTCGGTCGCCGATGACCGGCCCGGAGCCGATCGCCGCCGCGACCGAGCTCCCCCTCTCTTTCTCCCTCTTTTCTCTCTCTTTCTCTCCTTTGTTTACCTGCGGCACGAATCGTGCCGGTGGCACGGTCGGCCACCACGGCCGGCCGGACCTCCACCAGACGCTTGCCCTACGCAGGTGGAGGCCACCGGCTGCCAACCAGGCCCGATGAGCAGACGAGCACTTCGTCGGGCCCGAACCAAGCCACGGACCGGCTTGGTTTCGTAAGAAGGGAGGGCCGCCCAACATAACTCCTCTCCGATCAGCCGGGCACAATAACGGGAGTAGCTCCTCCGATCTCTCTCTGAGCCGCCTCTCTCTGTTTCACTCCCGATGAATCAACGAAAGGGGACTTACCAGAGCTTGGATGATAGTGATGGGTGGAGGGAGGAGACTCCTCTCTCTCTCCCCATTTATCCTGGCAAGAAGGGGGGGTGGAGAAGGAAGAGGCAGCACGCCATCGCCATCGTGCCGTGCCTTCCTTCTCCTCCCTCTTTTCCATCCTATTTCATGTAGGAGATTACATTCTCTCCTTCTTATAAAAAATTTTGGCCTCGAAATTGATGCACATTTAGAATTCAAAGTTTGATCATAAGAATAATCATCTTTTCATTTACATATACTAAGATACAAACATATAAGGATATTTCTTTTTCAGTTCCTCCTCAAGCTCCCAAGTAGCTTCCCTCTCAGAATGGTTACTCCATTGAACCTTGACATAGTGAATGCTACACCGTCTTAAAAATTGATCCTTGCGGTCCACAATATGCATAGGATGCTCCTCATATGTTAGATCCTTCCTTAATTGCATGGGCTCAAATTCTATCACATGGCTAGGGTCAAAAATGTACTTTCTCAATATAGATACATAAAATATATTGTGTACCCTAGAGAGTGCCGGAGGTAATGCCAGGCTATAAGCTACCTCTCCTACTTTACTCAGAATCTCAAATGGCCCAATGTATAGTGGACTCAGCTTACCTCTAATCCCAAATCTCATCACATTTTTGTTTGATGATATCTTCAGAAAGACATGGTCCCCAGTCTACATGGTCCCCAGTCTGAAATTCTAGCTCCCTTCTTTTCACATCTGCATAGCTCTTCTGTCGGCTCTGAGCTGTGCGGAGTCGTTCCTTAATCAACTACACCTTCTCTACTGTCTGCCGAATCAGTTCAGGGCACAACAATTTTCTCTCCCCCACATCATCCCAACATAAGGGAGATCTGCATTTTCTACCATACAAAGCCTCAAATGGAGCCATCTGGATACTGGCTTGGTAACTATTATTATAAGCAAATTCTACTAAAGATAAGTGGTTGTCCCAAGCACCACCCAAGTCCATTACACAGGCTCGTAACATGTCCTCTAGGATCTGTATGGTCCTCTCAGACTGCCCATCTGTCTGGGGATGAAATGTTGTGCTGAAGTTTAGTTTGGTTGCCATAGCTCTATAAAGACTCTTCTAGAATTGGGACATAAACCTAGTATCCTGATCTGATACAATAGATACGGGAATGCCATAAACCCTCACAATTAGCTCAGTATACATGTTGACCAATCTCTCACTGGAGATCCCAACCTTAAATGGCAAGAAATGGGCTGACTTTGTCAATCTGTCTATAATGACCCATACTGCATCATTGCTCCTGGAGGTCTTAGGCAGTGCAGTCACGACATCCATAGTGATTTTCTCCCGTTTTCACTATGGAATCATCAAAGACTGAAGGGGTTCCGCATGCCTTTGATGCTTAGCCTTCACTTGCTGACATACTAAACATTTGGACACATACTGAGCAATCTCTCTTTTCATTCCCTTCCATCAAAAATTTTCTTTTAGGTCTCTGTACATCTTGTGCCTCCTGGGTGTACTGTATAAAGAGAGTAGTGAGCCTCCCTTATAATTTCTGCTCTTAGTTCCTCCACATTTGGCACACAGAGCCTGTCGTTAAATCTCAGGGATCCATCCTCCATTATAGCAAATTCATTTTGAACCCCTGACTTCACAGATTCTTTAATCCTTTGCATGTTGGCTACTATATTTTTATAAGCACGTATGGTATTAAAGATTTCATTATGAAATATGATCAAAATATACTTTGTTTCTCAAACTTTTCCTTAAAATTTTATTTTTGCAATTTTATTTTAATATTTTTATAATATTTTATTCATGCGAACCCCATGATGAGGTCAGGATTAAGCGGTAATTTTCAATGCATCTAAAACATGGCAACCATTGCATGCCGGTGGCCGTCTTGGTGTCCTCCCTCTTCCATCCCTCACGCAATGAGCTCGACGCATTGGGATCAGACTCGCGGTGGCTTTTCTCCAGAGTCTTGACCCTGTTTGGCGACTGGAAGAGAAGGGAAGAAGGAGGTAATTAAAGAGGTCGAGATCACTATTCAATCTTTGGTCGTTTTCCTCTCTTTTTTTCGTATTTAATTTCCTTCGAAAGGTGGCAGCTTTGGTGCGGAAAGCTTGGGACTCTGCTTTCTTTCCTTGAGGTCCGTTGGTCGACGAGATTTGTTCGTTTATCCTGAAAAATATACGCTGAATTTTTTTTTTGTGTGGTGCTTTTAGCCTTTCTATTCTTGTCTCGGAGATCCATTCGTTCCGAAATATCTCATAGTGTTACGCTAGAAAGCTTTGAAAAGTTTTTCTTTTTTTCTTTTTCGCCCCCTGTCTGCTTCGAAAGTTCTCTTTTTCCTTCTATTATTCCTTCACCTGCTTCAATGTCTACTTCCTTATTTATTTTCGATACCGATGGAGTTCTACCTCCCTTGATATGTTTGCACTTCTTTTTGCCCTCTATTTGCCGGCCGGCCAGCCGGTCGGTTGACCTGCATGCGATGAGGATTCGAATTTCATACGATATGGGTCAGATCCGATACAAAGCTCTCAAAGTTGGAGCCTGAATTTCGTACGATACATACATTATGGCCACGTCTGGTACGCCTGAGAGTGTATTGAATTTTTAATCCAATCCCTCGTTTGGAGCATTAGACAACGGAATAAATGTTCTAGGCTCATCTCATTCACCAGTATGCGAAACGCACGTACCCTTTGGTTTTGGAATCCCACGGTATATATAGGAATGAAATAAAAATTTTCAATTATCCTTCTTTTTGAGAAATTCCATAAAAATCTTGCTTTTATGACATAAATAAAGTATACAATAATAAATTTTATTTTTTAATAGAAGGAAAGAAGATATAATTAGTATAAAGATTTAAAGAAAAAAAATATTTCAAAAAAAGTAATCGAAGCAAAAAAAAGCATGATAGGGCGAAACTATAGCTCGGGATGCAGTAAAAAAAAGATATTTTAGAAATTTTGTAAATTGTCAAAACGATATTTTAGGAAAACGAAAGTTAAAGGCAATCCAATCCAATACTATAACTACATATCCTAAACACTATCAATCAAATCCAATCCTATTATATCCTACATTCAATTCTTTCCATGAGCATAATATCCCATATATTTGGCAACCCCATGCCATTTTAATCCACGGAGAACCAAACGCATCCTATATGTATTAAATATAATGTGGATTAATTGTTGCTGGTTGGTTCCACTGTGAGCTTTTAATCCCGAGCATCCACAGTAAATCATTGCATATATATATATATATATATATATATAGGGACGAGCTTTAGATTCCGGTTGTTGTCCAAGAATCCTTTTTCATCGGGTCTTTGTCGACGAGCTTTGCTTGAATGATGCCATTTTCTGTGGTCACGGCTTGAATTCGCCTCATCTGGAACAGTAACTTCGAAAATTCGCTGGCGCTGATAGTGTTCGGTGGAGATCTCCTTGCAATCTTCGAAAGCTTTGACACCGGAGAAGATGGAAGTTTCCAGCCTCGAGAGTGTGATCAACGAGTTTGAGACGCTGACGAAGGACGCCGGCCGCATCCAGAGAGAGACCCTTGAAAAGATACTCGACCAAAATGGCGGCACAGAGTACTTGCAGAATTTGGGCCTTGGAGGAAGAACCGACCCCGAGAGTTTTAAGACTTGCGTTCCCTTGGCCAATCATGAAGATTTGGAGCCTTACATTCAGAGGATCATCGATGGGGATGCTTCACCTATTCTCACTGGGAAACCTATAACATCAATTTCATTGAGGTATAGTTTTGGGTGCCTTGTTTACATTGTGCAAACTACGTACTACAAAGTATCAATTGCCTACTAATTGGCAACAATGCCTTTTGCTCAGTTCTGGCACCACACAAGGAAAGCCCAAGTTTTTGCCCTTCAATGAGGAGCTAGTTCAAAACACCATGCAGATCTATAGAACCTCTTTTGCTTTTAGAAACAGGTACGGTGTTCTTCCACAGTGAAAGACTGTTTTCTCTGCATATTGTTTTAGACATTGGCTTGTTGAACCGGCTTTAGTTACTTTTTGTTGTGAGACTTTTGGCTATATTCTTCATGCTTCGTTATCTTCAGAACTGTTTTTCCGGCCCCTAAGATTTCTATCCTCTATGTTGTCCATGCACATTGGATGTTCTGTGGACGTAGCGTTGTTAATGGGATTTTTTTTTCCGTGAACATTTTTGTTCTTCTGTCATACTTCCTGAGCCCACTAGCGCTATTCTTACGAAATATTGATGATCAATAGGTATGAACTTGAATGGAAAAGATAAATAATTAAGCCTTCAGTTCGATCCTTAAGGGTCCCTTTCTCAAATCTTCCATCTATGTGTTCATATTAGATGCTTCAGGACTTTTATGATGACTTGAACAAACTTCTTCATCGCTCTCTTTGATACTCAGGTATATAGTTCAAACATCCAAAAACTGCTGCTGGTGTTTGCTAGCTCTTTAGGTTTTCTTTTCCTATTTTATCCTTTTGGGATTGGACTATAGATCCGAAGACAAAGAAGAAAGAAAATTGCAAATTCTCAAACAAGAATCCTTCTATATTTTTAAGGTAGGGATCGCACCACAAGAAAAAACTAACCAAAAAATTCTTATGATGGATGGAATCCTTCTAGGTTAAAAGATCAAGTTTTGTTATGACAGAAAATTTACGGGGAAGCTCTGATACCATTTATTACAACAGAAGATGCATGCGTAGTAGACAAGAAAGCAACTAAAAAGGCAAGAGAGCAAAAACTAAATAAGAGAGTGAACATAATGGTTAATGTGATTCAGCCCACTGGCCTACATAAACAAGCAAAGAAGGACAGAGAATTTGACTATCAAGAAAAGCTAAAAATTATAAAATTATTTCTCACTAGACTTTAGAATTATAATGATCATTTTCTTATAAAAAACTCTTTCTCACAAATTCCTAAACCTACTTATACTCAATAGGACCCTCTTGAACTCTCACAATAACTCTATAAATTAACTGGATTACTCTAAGGCCAGAGCCCATTTCGGGTCACTTGGAGCTTTTCATCTCGATCCGAGACATCTCAAAAGTCACGACTATTTAAGCTTATATAGAAAAGGAATATAAAGTATACTATAATAATTAGGAAAACTACATCAATTAGGACTGAAGGCTTATATATGGATATAGGAATATATATATCCTTATTGAGCTTATAAATTTTAGACAAAGACTAAAAGGTCTTTGGCCAAATATCATACCTACAGTACTTTATATTCATTTAAAGAACCTGAAAGTATATAATCTTGTTTTTTTCTGGTTTTTAAACCTATTTAGGAATTCATCCGATATATATTCATTCATTGGAGCTTACTTATTACAATCCATCAACAATCTTTTTTTGCAGGGAGTACCCAGTTGGCCATGGAAAAGCCCTCCAATTCATCTACGGCAGCAAGCAGGTCAAAACAAAGGCGGGACTCACTGTTACGACAGCTACAACAAATGTGTACCGATCTGAAGAGTATCAACGCACAATGAAGGACATCCAGTCTCAAAGTTGTAGTCCTGTTGAAGTTTTGTTTAGTCCAGACTTCCGCCAGTCTTTATATTGCCACCTCCTTTGTGGGCTAATTTACTCAGATGAAGTGCAGTTGGTATTTTCCACATTTGCCCACAGCCTTGTTCAGGCATTTCGAATGCTCGAGCTGGTGTGGGAAGATCTTTGCCATGATATCAGACATGGAGTGCTCTCCAGCCGAGTTACTGTCCCATCCATCCGTGCAGCTGTTTCTAAACTTTTAACTCCAAATCCCACGCTGGCAGACTCCATATATAACAAATGTGTGGGTTTAAGTGACTGGTATGGTGTGATCCCAGAGCTTTGGCCCAATGCCAAGTATGTCTACGGCATTTTGACTGGATCCATGGAACCATATTTGAAAAAACTGAGACATTATGCAGGAAGCTTACCACTGATGAGTGCTGATTATGGTGCTTCCGAGGGATGGATTGGTGTAAATGTGAACCCTAGCTTGCCACCAGAGTTGGCTACCTTTGCTGTGCCTCCCAACATTGGCTACTTTGAATTTATTCCTCTGGAGAATCGTGAGGGGCAGGACTTGGAGGATGGTGCCTCCATTCACTATATTGAATCAGAGCCAGTTGGTCTTACCGAAGTTGAGGTTGGCAAAGAGTATGAAATTATCATCACCAACTTTGCAGGTATTGCTTTATTTCATTCCATGCTATTATAATATCTTTACTGTTCCGTTACTTCCAGTTGAGCTAGAATGCGGGGAAGCTTTGAAAGTAGAAACTCTGAAATACATGGTTTCACCTAAGTCAGTGAAATAAATGAGAATCTCCTAAGATGGGATTTGCGAATGGGTGATTTGAAGTAGCTAGCTTCTAGGCTATAAAATTAAGTTCTGGCTGTTTAAGGACCTAATTTATTTAATTACTTCAGGCCATCCAAAAATGGATTGGTAACCCTGATATCCTTTTGACCACTGTCGTACCCATTGAACTAGTCTCTGGTGCATCAAAAGACATCCTGAGTAAATTAGGAAAACAAAAATGTGACAAGAGAGTTCGATCTTCTTAGTAAACTAAAATGAAGAGCATTGACGGTTCTCAGTTTAGGAAAGCAAGATAAGCAATTTTTCCAAGGAATATCAATGCTCATGAGGATTTTAATCAGTAAACTACTGTTTTGTAGTTGTTCGAGCTCAGATGAGCTGGCTATTCTTGAAAAGATTTTATCATTTATTCATATAAAACGAGATATTATCTTGAATTTGGAATTGCCTAATTATGTGTGAACTCATCAGGGAGTTGAGTAGAATCGTGTTAGTCTTTGGGAGTCGAACATTTGGTTGTCCTTTAGCTCCATTATATGTTTGAAGATGCTTAAGGAGCCTAAAATGTTTTCAACCTCCCTCCAAAGCATTAATTTGAACGTATGTGATGATATTTTTAATTTCCTCAGCAATTGAAAGCCGTGGGAAAAGTACTTCTTCCACGTTTTTTCTTTTTCTTTTTAAAGGAACAGTGAGGGGGAAAGCTCCCGCCAACAAATTTATCATTACTCATTCCACGTTATTCCGATGCTTTTGGCTTGATATTCTCATAGATTAGCTTAGCTCGATCGTTTGTCATCTAGCTCTTTTCTATTGTTCAATTTATTTGAAAATCAAATAAGGCTCTGTAGATGACACTAAAATAAACCTCGTTGCTTAGATCATGGAGAATGGCAAATAATAAATAATTATTTGCCAGAAAGTCTCTTAAGTGGAATGTTTTATTTGACAGTATACTTGGTAGTCAGCCATGGGAACGTATTGACTCGGGATTCAGTCCTTTTCTAGTATTTAGTCATGTAGTAGTGTTTGTTGGTCGGCACATCCTTCTCCGATAACCAACAGATCCTTTTCTTCCCACCAGTATTTCCATTAAGATAAATAATAGTCTTCATGCATGACTTGCATCCAATGACAGGTCTATATCGCTATAGACTGGGGGACGTCGTAAAGGTGGCAGGATTCCATAACTCGACCCCTGAGCTGCGATTTATATGCCGAAGAAGCCTACTCCTATCCATCAACATCGACAAAAACACGGAGAAAGACCTGCAGCTGGCTGTGGAAGAGGCATCCAAGCTCTTAACAGCCGAGAAGCTCGAGGTCGTGGATTTTACGAGCCTCGTCGATCGCTCAACAGACCCTGGCAACTATGTGATCTTCTGGGAGCTGAGCTCCGATGCCAACAAGGAGGTTCTGAGCAGCTGCTGCAATTACTTGGACCTGGCTTTTGTGGATGCAGGCTACGTTAGCATGAGGAAGGTGGGTGGCATTGCACCACTCGAGCTCCGTGTCCTTAGGAAAGGAACGTTCCAGAAGATTCTAGATCATTTTGTGAGCTTCGGGGCTGCAGCGAGCCAGTTCAAGACACCACGCCTTGTGCGCCCATCAAACAGCAAGGTCATGGAGATCCTCTGCGAGAATGTCATCGAGAGCTATTTCAGTACCGCGTATGGCTGATGAAGGCTCCACATTGTGCCCTTCCGTAATAAATCGTTCGGCATGCCCTACGAGATTCCTTAAGTCTTTGCAGAGGATGTCATAGGGACAAATAACTCCAGTTTGCGAGTTTTTAAATATGATCATGAAATTAAGATATGATTTTAATAATATTTGTCCGTGGGGGAGGTTTATTCCCTCGTGATCTTTCAAAAATTAAGGTCGTGTAGCTAAGAAATAAGAGGGATAATTAGAGCTCAACAAAATATGTAAATAAAAGGGACAATTAGAGCTTATCAAAATATGTAATATCCCAACTCAATATACATCATTAAAAATAAATCTTTTTCAAAATTAATATAGTTAAAAGTTTTGAGTAGGTTTACCTTGATGATATTTACATTAAATTACCTTTGGAGTGTATCTTGAATCATCTAAATTAAAGGTCACATGAAAAATTATGAAAATTTGATAAATATATGCCAGTGCTGATGCTTTTTTAAACAGTTATGAAAATATCATTTTATGACCTAGAATTTAAGAATAAATTTTCTTAAATTTTATTTAAAGCTTTATATTTCTTTATTTTAAAAACTCATACTAAATGAGTTAGAAATCTAAGTTAGGAATATATTTTTAAATATTTTTGTGATACTTATCTTTTGAATTTTCTTTAAAAGATAAAAATTCTGCTGGAAGTAGGAAACTAATTAGTATCATATAAAAAAGTAAGAAATCTATTAGATTTAGAAAATTTTCTATAAATCGACCTCAGTTAAAATATTTAGATATGATAGAAAATATAAGTTCTGGAAGATTTTCATTTTGATTTAGAGAGATCCCTTTCTTATTGTTTCTCAAATTAATATAGGTTGATTAAATAATTACCATTGATGATTTTTTTTATTATTGACTATGCAAAAATGAAATTATAGACATCTAGGTTTGAGGCGAATAAGTTATTAACTTATTGGTTAAACTTACTTCTAGAATATTTTAACAAATAGTTCATTTCTTCCACCTCTAAGGATGTTGTTTCATAACAAAGTTTATTCATCCATATGTTTAAGATAGTTTAAGTTAATTAATGATTAAGATTTCTTGTAATTAAGTCATAAATAAAGAAGGTTTTTGATCTTGAAGAGTGATTCATGCGAAAACAAAAGAAGAAAAAAGTTTGTTTTATGAAAAAACAATGCTTATTCCAGTCCAGGATAAACTTAGAATAAATCTAGAATAACTATTTTAATGTTATGACAGGTGAAGAATTTTGGTGTAGCTGAAATATTGGAGCCTCATGTTAGGTGTTTCGGAGTCCTACTCCATTTTTAGATCCATGCTCCAGGAGTTTTTGAGGTCTTACTCCATTATTGAAGCCCTCCTCTAAGTGTTGATTGGAGCCCTACTTTAAATAATTTGGAGTCCTACTTTATTATTGGAGCCCCACACCAAATAATTTTTTAAAGGCATTCTCTATCTTTGGAGTTATACTCCATTATTAGAGCCCTGCTTAATTAGGTATTGATTGGAGCTCTACTCTAAGCGGTTTTCCAAAGATTTGCTTTGTTTATTAAAACCCTATTCTAAATGTTTATCAAAGGCTTTCTCTGTTTTTAAAGTCATACTCCTTTATTAGAGGATTCCTCTATTTTAGGTAGATCTATCCTATGTTAAACTAGTAAACTAAAGAAATAGCGCTAAGTATGCTAGAAAGTTGATTTTGAGGAGAAATTCATAATGTGGACAACAAGTTTGAAATTGATAAGTTTAACAAAATTAATAATTTTGGCATTGCTAGATCCAGATAGGCCCTTTTGGTGCAACAAAGGCTGTGGAAGATGCTAGAAGGCACAGATAGATTGCAAGTAACCATATCTAATTGAGAGAAAGATGAGTTGCTAGCGAGAGTACATTGTATAATTTTATTATGCTTGGCTAATGAGGTTATCAGAGAAGTCATTGAGAAGAAGGCAGTGGATAGAATCTGGTTAAAACTGAAGAAAAGATACATGATGAAGTCTCGAATAAGTTAGCTATATTTGAAGTATAAACTCCATCATCTATGAACAAAAGAAGCCTAACATAGATATAGCCTTAAATGGACCTCACAATGCCACGGTGGACACAAGCCTTGAAGCACAAGCATGAGAACCTAATTCGGAGACTAAATGAATATGAGCCGGTATAATATGAAGCCTAATATGAACATAGCCTGATATGTTTTCATAGATATGAAGAATATGAATCATAGTTCATGTAAAACACCGCAAATCCTTCATCTATATGAGCATATATAGCCCTGATCTTGAGGGCAACCTTGAATGATATTAAGAGACACAAGAAAGGGTTCTTTGGGTTGTATGAGAGTCTAGGATTTCACAAGAGAGTCATTATAATCTTTAGTTATTTTACTTAATTATAGCATTATTCTTATCTTTGTTGGGTGAATGTATGTCAATCTAACTAATTCATCATAAATCTTTGTGAGTTTTTTTTTTTTTTTGTCTTTTTTCCTTTATTTTCTGATTGATCTCTTCTTCTCCTGCTGCGTGTGTTGTTGCAACACTAGGAAAACAACGTAAGCAACAATTTGAAAGCCGTGTTAACGCTCATGAGGATTTAGTTGGTCAAGTCCTGCGGTTCTTTGAGCTTAGATGAGCTGGTTATTCTAGATGTTTGTCTTGAATTTGGAATTGCCTGATTATTTGTTAACTTATCAGGGAGTTGAGTAGAATAGTATCTTTGGGAGTCAGAACATTTGGTTGTCCTTTTGCTCCATTATATGTTTGAATATGCTCATGGAGCATAAAATATTTTCAACCTTCCTCCAAAGCATTTGAATGTGTTTGATGATATTTTTAATATCCTTAGCAATTGAAAGCCGTGAGAAAATTACTTATTCCACGTTGTTTTGATGCTTTTTAGCTTGATATTCTGATGGCTTAGCTTTTCACTTGACGTTTAGCTCTTTTCTTTTGTTCAACTTATTTGAGCAGCTAATGGATGACTTTAAAATAAACCTAGCTAGTTGCTTTTCAAATCATAGAGGAACTAGAAAACAAATAACAATTGGTTGGAAAGTTTCTTAGGTGGAACGTTTTATTTGATCTAGTGTGTTGGCTAATTAGCCTTGGGAACTTATTGACACGGGTTTCAGTCCTTTTCTAATATATAGTTATTTGTCTGTTGGTCAGCCACAGCCTTCTCCAATAATTATGAATCCCTTTTCTTCCCACCAGTACTTCCATCAAGGTCAACAGGTCGACATCCCCCCTCGATCCCATCCCCCCTTGATCCCCCACCTTTCACATACTTCAATCACAAATTTGTCGAATTTTCTGGTTATAATTTTTTATCATCTGAAGCTTGTGATGTTAATGCGCGCAAGTTGGCTACGTGAAAAGTTATTTCGTGGGTATTAAATTGCTGAAAGTAGTCTTCATACATGATTTGCATCCAATGACAGGTTTATATCGGTTTATAGACTGGAGGACGTCGTAAAGGTGGCAGGATTCCATAACTCGACACCTGAGCTGCGATTTATACGCAGAAGAAGCTTACTCCCGTCCATCAACATCGACAAAAACACAAAGAAAGACCTGCAGCTGTGGAAGAGGAGGCAACCAAGCTCTTGGCAATTTCATTGGCCTAGTAAAGTTGGACCAGGCTTTTGCCTGTTCTTTTTTGATAAAAAGAAGAAAAAAGAACGAAGGAAGAAGTTGACTGCAAAGGTCCTTAGATTGGAAGTGGAAAATTTTCTCCACGATATGGCCATGTCCATTGTCTCAATTGCCATGGAGACACTGCCACCATTCCACGTGATTGGGTGTGTGGCCCATTGGTTCATCGTTCAGGAAAGACTATCGGGCATGGATATCTGGGGTGCTTGTTGTGATGGAGCCTTCCAGTCGCTTGTCACCGCACCCCTCTATGGGAGGAAACTTTCCTCCTCTCTCAAATGGATGTTATGTTCATTTCAACCGTGAATACATTTCGTCAATGAGGCATTGTAGGTAGGTCCTACAATCATTGCATATCGTTTGCCCCACACACGTAAGTCGTGCAATGCACTAGCATTTGTCATTATCGGTTCCATGTAGATGCATTCATGAACTCGCGAACACTAGATGTGTAGTTTAAGTTAGGTGGTGCATCAAATTATAAAATATTTTGACAAGCGTTAAACGTAGGTTTTTTATTGTGAGGCCTATTATTTTTGCAGGCACTATTTTCATGGTCTACATGCATTCCCTAAAGTACCTTTTTTTTTTTTTTGATCTTTCCATTTTTTTTTTGGTACAGACGGCCGATCACACTAACCTCGTGCGAGTCAGCCCAGAAATGTCAGAGTACAAAATCTGCTTAAGGGCAGAGGGACAGGGGTCACCCTGCATCCATCTCCATGAGCCTCCGTGATGGGCCACAGCCGCCGCAACCCAATCAGCCGCAGAGTTAGCTTCTCGGTAGATGTGACGGATGTGGACATTATGGACACTCCGCAGAGCAACCTGAATATCACTGAGAATAGGGTTGATGGGGCCATGGTCGCTGAATCCCGCGCGAAGCCACCGAATAACTGTAAGAGAATCCCCCTCAATGAACATACAATGCGCATGAAGCTGCGTAACAGCATGGGAAATTCCTGCCCAAACAGCATTGAGCTCAGCCATGGGAACAGAAGAGTCAAGGGAGTCAAAACCGCCCGCCGCCATCAAAGCTCCATCAGTCCCTCGAATAATAAACGCAGACCCGCAAGTCTTCCATGTACACTTCCATCAAAGTTGATTTTTACAAACCCTGGAGGGAGGGGTTCCCAGGAGATATAAACTGTTCAACGGTTCGCTGCCGTAGCAGCAGGGGAACCCCAGTGGCCAAGGTTGTAAGAATCATAAGCAGTGAGAAGAAGTGCACTTTCAGCAGCCATAGATCTGACCTTCCGCTCAAATCTGAGAGGGGAGATAGTCTCATTAGTAAAGAGAAGGAGGTTTCGTGACAGCCATATCTGATAAGCAGTAATAGCCTAGAGAACACTGCACTGTCTACACTACAAAAAAAATGACTTATTATGGCGAATTAATTCATCGCAATAGGTACAAAAGTCATCGTAATAACTTATTACGATGATAAAAAATTCGTCGTAATACATTACAAATCGTCGTAGAAATATGTTGTCGTAATAACCTATTACGGCGACTTATTTTCGCCGTAATATCAACCTATTACGGCGAAAATAAGTCGTCGTAATAAGTTTTTATTTTAATAATAAAATTTAATTAAAAACCTATTACGGTGACTTATTTTGCCGTAATAGGTTGATATTACGGCAAAATAAGTCGCCGTAATAAAATTTTAATATTTTTAAAATTTAAATAAAATCCTATTACGACGACTTATTTTCGCCGTAATAGGTTGATATTACGGCGAAAATAAGTCGCCGTAATAAAATTTTAATATTTTTAAAATTTAAATAAAAACCTATTACGGCGACCTATTTTCGCCGTAATAGGTTGATATTACGGCGAAAATAACCGTAATAAGATTTTAATTAAAATTTTAAAATATTAAAATTTTATTTTAATATTTTTTTGTATTGCACCTGTTACAATAATATAATATTAAAGCAACGATACTAGAAATAATTTTCTAATATAAAAGTTTCACAAAAAAAATTAATAAAAGTTTTCATTCATTTCAATAAAATCATCATATACAATGTTTCAAAAAATACATAATTTAAAAAAAAATACATGTCCTATGGAGGTGAAGTCTGCTGGGATCCGCTAGGATGATATCCAGGCACTAACTGTCGCATGAAAGCAGTGAGCTCAGCAGTCGTCGCCTTTAGATCCTGGATAGTCTTCTCTTGCTGAGTGAGTTTATCCTCTTGCTGAGCAAGCTTATCTTCTTGCTGAGCAAGCTTATTATCTTGCTGAGCGATGAGCTCTCGGCACTCATGTAATTCATCCTTTAATTGTGAGTTTTCAGAAGATGAAGAACTACCTCTAATTCTCGATGTACCCTTCGGTAATGGACCCCATCCTCTTTTATAACCAGATCTAGAGCCTAAAACCTCCTCCAAAATGACATCCTCATTGATTGGTTCTACTGTAGAGTCCTGTGAGGAAAGTCGCTCTATTAACTGTGCCTGCAATGAAAAGAAAACAAATTCAATATGTTTAGTATAAAACATTACATTCAATAATATTATATTTTTAATTGATAAAACTTACATGGGTTTCTTCAGCTTTTTCATTTATCCATTGATTCTTCTTTTTATCAAAATGAAGAGTATTCCACAGATGAAGTCTTGATGGCTCCTCCCGTAACAGGATCTCTCTGAAAAGAAACAATAATAATTTAAAACAATAATTTAAGACAATAATCTAATACAATTATCAATGTATCAATGGAATAATCTAATACAATGTATTAATGTAATAATCTAATACAATGTATCAATGTATCAATGTAATAATCTAATACAATGTATCAATGCATCAATGTAATAATCTAATACAATGTATCAATTCATCAATGTAATACAATTATCAATGTATCAATGTATCAATGTAATAATCTAATACAATGTATCAATGCATCAATGTAATAATCTAATACAATGTATCAATTCATCAATGTCATACAATTATTTTTATGTGATGCAAAATGCAAGGGGTTGTTCGTTATTATTGCTTACTGAATGGACTGAAAGATCACCCAAAACCCTCATCTTGCATATCACCCTCAGCCTGGGCCATTAAATCTAAACAACTCTTGAACGTATCATATTTAGTCAAACCTGCGCCTATATCCTCAGGTTCAATTTCGTGGTTACCAGAACAGTGAGCCTCTTCAACATGGACTGAAACCTCTCTACAATCTTTAGGGACTTCCAATTTATTACCAGAAACATCTGCATCCTTTGTTGTAGGTGCATCTAGATCATCAAACAAACCAGCTTCCCACACAACTCCACTTGTGCCAAAATCTTCACCCGAGCCTTCTCCCCCAGGTCCTAGATGGAACTGTGGGGTACTCAACTGCACATTGTCTGTATTCTCTTCATTCGAAAAGATCGGTGCTGTGAGGATATGTCCATCCACGCTAACCAACACCATTTCCGAATTGGACTCATCAGAATCTTTGACCATATCCTCCACCTCATCTAAACTCCCATAGTGATGATAGTTGCTAAACCCAGATGACCAACACCATTTCTATCTAATCTCGATCTCTATTATCCGCTGATTTTCCTCACTTGATTTTCTTTAGGTGCTCTTGGATGTCGTTTTCAACCACACAGCTGAAGGGAATGAGAATGGTCCTATATTATCATTTAGGGGCATTGACAACAGCACTTATTATATGCTTGCACCTAAGGTTAGTTCCCACATTCAGTAATTTGTTTCTTTCTCACATCCATGCATGAGACAGATCCTTCACGGAAAACTTTCTTTAGTCAAATTACCCATGTACGTTTACCAAGAAATCTTAAGTGTTTTATCAACTAAAGAGATGCAAGCATTTTATTTTTCTACAGGGTGAGTTCTATAATTACTCAGGTTGCGGAAACACATTCAACTGTAATCATCCTATGGTCCGTCAATTTATAGTAGATTGTTTAAGGTAGACCCTCAATATTTTGTTTTTCTTGCAAAGTTTCATATTGTTTTAGTTTTAAATTATACTAAGTAGTTACTAAGAAAAAAGATAGCCACATGATCTTGCAGTCATTTGTGCATTTCTGCTAATGTACCAAATCTCGATAGGTGTGGGGTGCAGCATTTCAATAATCTACAAAATTAACTGGCATTAATCATCTAACAGATTGATTCTTTCTGCAAATAAAATTAAACATGTGATGACCTCTGAGGGCTTAGAAAGTATGTTAGTGGTTATCAATTATTTTTCACATGACATCTAACCTGGAATAGAGATCCATGGACAACAGTAACTGAGAAAACACAAATATTAAGTAACAAACTTCACGGTTTAGTTAAAAATTAACTGATCAAGATAAATGAAGCATCCAAAGCTTCAACTTCTACATCGTTTGGATTGGCTGGTGGGGTACCTTTAAGTAGCTGTTGGCTAACAGCGATGTGAGATAGCTGTTGACTAACAGCTGAGACCAACAGCTAATCCAAACAGGTCTCATCATAAAGAATAGAAGAGTACACTTATATTTGTAATTCTTAGTGTTTTTCCTGATGAAAGATCTTTTTCAATACCACCCTCTCACCCAAAGTTGCCTAAGTACTTGTTTGAAGTCAAAGTTAAGTGTCATGCTTATCTCGGCTGGCCCCTATGAAAAAAGAAGTCAAAGTTAACCCTCTCACCCAGGTTGACTATTTCACACCTCGCTTTGATCTTGTATGACCAGGATAGTATCAGATTTCAGATACCAAATTCCTGAATATTTTACTATTTTGTTATAATGGCCATACATAAGGAACAATGGCTTAAAACCATGGAACAACAAAATTTGATACAGTATTGTTCACCTTGTAATCTGATACTATCCTAAGACATTCATCACAAAATCTAGCACTCAACATAGATGCTGGATCAAATCTTTCATAAATATGACTACACTAGATTTATAACACTACAACAATATCAGACCACAAAATACATAAATATAAAAGCACTAGGTTCACAGTATTCCTTACCATATCATAAGAGTGAGCCGGTATAGACTTCGATCCAGTGAGAGCAGCATATGGCTGCAATTCCCGATTAGATTTATTTGTTTCTGATTTTTTCTACATCAAAGAATTAATAAAAATGGTTACATGAGGTATGGATGTATTTACCTTATACTCATCTGAATAAAAGTAATCACATAGAAAGTCCAGTCACTCTGCGAGACACGAGATGGCTTATTTTGTTTTGCTAAGCTCACACTTGTGTCCCCACCGTGACTAATGAAGTGGATATGAAGCCGATATCTAAATTCTCGATAAACTTTATTCATTTGAAACTCAATACCTTTTTTAATATGATCTAAATTCATATCAAGATCGAACTTCTCCTGCAAGTATATATATATATTATAAAAGTTATAAGGTATATTAAGTACATTAAACATAATCTAAAGTAATCTAATACAATTATACTGACCTGAAGTCGATCGATCATAGATGCTTTCTGTGCATCAGTGATCTCACTCCACTTTCTGACCGCAAGTGGTGCCATGTCACGTACAACCACTCCTATCTCGGTCAGAAACTCAGAGCGAAACTCTCCTAATGGTCGTCCAACCTCAGGTGGCAGAAGAATAGGCAACTTTTGTCCACGACGCGTATCAATCAGATGTGCGGACTTGTAACCGCGAGCAGGACCTCGGCCCTTCTTCTTCGATGATGTAGCTGCAAAACATAATGAACTAAATTAGTGCAAAATAACATAAAGAAATATAGCCAAATAATATAAGTTTAAAGTAGAGTTATGACATGATGCGCCGACAGATGACCCCTCTGTCAGAGCTGGAATGGTAGGATAATCATCTCGCCTCGATCTAGCAGGAGTATCTCTCGAAGACATCTGCAAACAAACATACAAACTAGAATTAACAAATAAGAAAGTATAAGAACATATAGTTATAATAAGTTTTAAAAAAATGAATGCTACCAAATTAATCACTGTCATCACTAATATGCTCATTTTCTTCATCATCCTCCATATCAGAACTATGTATAGATCCCTCACTGTCATAATCAGCTAGTGTGTCGTCCTCCTCAACATCTTCGCATATAAAGTCATCTTGACCGACATCACTTTGACCTCTAATGTTTTCTTGAATTGCAACTATTTCAGCATCAGTGTCCGTACGCCGAGATGTTATTAAGTCCATGTTAGGTTGCTCACATGTGAATCGAAGGGCTGCTGAATCATCTTCTTGATATACTTCTTCCTGAACATCATCATCCTTTTTTGGAATATCCCACAAATGACGATGACTAACCTTGTATACCACTTTCCAATTAGCATTGTTCTTCAAATCATCCAAGTAGAAAACCTTTTCAGCTTGTGATGCTAAAATGAATGGCTCATGTTTGTACCATTCTGAACTAATATTTATACTTGTAATATTATAATGTTGTTGCATTCTCCTGTGCTTTGGTTCAGTTTCAAACCATTTGCACTTGAACATTATCGCCTTACAACCTTTAACAAAATGAAATTCAAGGACCTCTAATAATATACCATAAAAGTTAATTTCTTCTCCTAGATGAGTAGAGGGAACACAAATGCCACTATTCTGTGTTTTATGGCCGACATCCCGAGTAACAGTGATAAATTTAATCGTTCACCACACAGCCAGTATACGAGAACACACGACTGTCGGGACCAATAGCCAATGAATAAAGCTCATCAGTAGCTTCAGATGCCCCAGCAAAATGCTTATTTAACATCTGGATAAACCAAACATCAACGTCATTTGAAATAAAGACATATGATATATTAATTGACAATATAAATGAATGTACGGGCTTACTTCATTTTTAAACCACTCCAAAAATCTTTCCTTTTGTAATTGGTCCAGTTGTTCCGGTCTAGTTGGATTTAGCTGATCAATGTGTTGGCTATAGAGAACATTACGCTAATGAGCACTATAGAAAATTGCATGATATGAAGAAATAATTTTACAAGTATACTTACTTGAGAAATGGTTGCACCTCTGGACAATTATTGATGAGATACCAATGTACTTGTTTTAAAGTTTTATCATCTAAATGCACCATTCTTCCTTTTCCAAGAGGCCGCCAACGAGTTGCAAATATATTTAATTGCTTGTCCAAATGGCTATCCGAATCAAAATTTCGTTCCGGACGATTGAATTTTGTTTCTATGCCTCGAAGATACATTGAACAAAATGTTAGAGACTCGTTGACAACATAAGCTTCTGCAATTGAACCTTCCGGACGAGCCTTATTACGTACGTATTGTTTATACGTACCAAGTGCCCTTTCAAAAGGATACATCCATCTACTTTGAACAGGTCCGGCAAGTAAGGCCTCGTAAGGCAAATGAATTGATAAGTGCACCATAACGTCAAAAAATGCTGGTGGAAAAATTCGTTCAAGCTTACATAAGATCACCACAATCTGCTCTTGTAACAACTCCAAATCCCTAACATACAATGTCCTTGAACAAAGTTGTTGGAAGAAATTAGAAAGCTCAATTAAAGTACTACTCTCATGTTTCTGCAAGAATGGTTGAATGCCAATAGGTAACAATCTTTGAAGTAGTACATGACAATCATGTGTCTTCAAGCCGGATATCTTTCCATCACCTTCATTTACGCACCTTGAAATATTGGAAGAATATCCATCGGGCACCTTCACAGATTTTAGCCACTTACAGAATTGTCTTCTTTCATCTAATGTTAAGGTGTAAGATGCAGGAGGCTTATAAACTCTATTACCTTGAGTTTGTAACCACAACTCCCTTCGGATCCCCATTGAAGCCAGGTCCTCTCTTGCTTTATATGTGTCTTTTGTCTTACCTTCGATGCTTAATAAAGTTCCCACGACATTGTCACAAATATTCTTCTCAATATGCATTACATCTAAGTTATGTCTCAATTTTAATGATGACCAATACTCCAACTCGAAGAAAATGCTCTTCTTATACCAATTCAACTCATTTGGTGCACGCTTTCGCTTTCGATGTTTATTGTTTGGATGCTTTCCGGACTGTTCAGCAGCTATGTGTTCTAATTGCATTAAAATTTCTTCTCCGGTCAACATTTTTGGTTTGACTCCATGCTCTCTACTTCCATCATGGAGTCTGCTATTTCGCCACTTGTGATAAATAGGCAAGTAACGGCGATGTCCCATATAGCAAATCTTGTCTTTCAGCTTTTTGGATGAGGTTTGCTCATTACAAACTGGACATGCCTTATAACCCTTTGTGCTCCAACCAGATAATAACGAGTATGCTGGAAAATCATTTATAGTCCATAAAACAGCTACGTGCATCCGAAAACTCTCTTTGGTAGATGCATCATATACATCAACACCTTCGGTCCATAAATGTTTAAGTTCATCCACTATTGGCCTTAAAAATATATCCATATCCCTTCCTGGAGATTTAGGACCGGGGATAAGCAACGACATCATAAAGAATGTCTCTTTCATATATTTCCATGGAGGCAAGTTATAAGGTACTAAAATGACGGGCCACAAACTGTATGCATTACTCATGTTCCCAAATGGATTGAATCCGTTTGAAGCAAGACCTAACCTTACATTTCTTGGTTCACTGGCAAAATTAGGATACTTTTGATCAAAATCTTTCCATGCTTCTCCATCTGCTGGATGCCGTAACACCCCATCTGTGATCGGTCGCTTATCATAGTGCCACCTCATATCTTCAGCTGTATATCTTGAGGCATATAGATGTTTCAAACGAGGTGTGAGTGGAAAATACCGCATAACTTTATAAGGTATCTTCTTACCTTTGTCTTTAACCACTTGGTACCTAGGCTCGTTGCATACCGGACATTTTTCTAAATAGGCATTCTCCTTCCAAAAGATAGCACAATCATGCTTGCATACATGTATGTTCTCGTAGCCTAAACCCAACTCATTCATCTTCTTTTTGGCCTCATAGTGCGAAGATGGTATTCTAGTACCATTCGGAAATGCCTCTTTTAATAGTTCAAGCAACATATTGAAAGACTTATTTGTCCACCGATTGAGGACCTTAATGTGCATTAACTTCACTAAGAATGTCAAAGAAGAAAACTTTTCACATCCAGGATAAAGCTCGGATTCCACCTCATTGAAAATATCATCCAATTTCTTACTGTGATCGGTCCTTCCATGGTCAGACATCATCGGATTGTCATCATCATTGCCAACCTCAGTGTGAGCACCACTTGGGCCAGCAATGTCCTGCAATGCTTCGACCATCTCATCTTGTTCCCTTTCTGGGTCATCATCTTCATTCTCATTTTCATCTGAGACATTGCTTCCAAACTGTTCTCCATAAAAATACCACGTCTGATACGTCTTCGAGAAACCCTTTAACATACAGTGTAATTTAACTAAATCAGGCTTATGCCATTTGCCATTATAACACCGCACACAAGGACAACGTATCTTCCCTTCTTCATTAACATGAAGCCTTGCCTTTTCTATGAACTTCTTAATACCGGCATCATATTCTGGACAATTTCGTTTCTTATGTATCCAACTCTTATCAATCGGCATCGTTGGTGACGTACAACAGCTGTTTGTTGCAAGGATATGTTAGTGATAAAATTTCCTTTTTTTATTCAGTGAATTATCGTACTATAACATGTCAAAATTAAGGAAATGATTGGTAGTAAAAGGACATTTTCAACATATGAATCCAAAAACTGGTAAAATAATGATTTCACAAGTTAAAAGAAACTCCATCACAATCAGTAACAATCTTGCAATGGAGAATAGAACACCTTCAAAAAAACTCAAGAGCTAACATACCTTGAAGTACTATAAGCTGTTATGTTTGTACCTATTTAAAATTTTGAGCTGTGTGTATGGCATTTTAACTGCATTGTATTTTTAATACTTTGCTTAGTAATGGTGCAGACTGCTGTCCATTTTTGGCCTGGGACAGGACTAACTCATAGTTGGCAGTCGATACATCCTTGTAATATTGTTAGAATTGATATTCTGTTTAAGTCTGAGATTTAAATTTCCAACAGTCCATCTGGATTATATATTCTTTTGGCACTTATATGAAAGTATTCAGTAAAAACTCTCAGATAAAGTGAATGGAGAGCAGAGAGTAAAGGTGAAAAGTTGAGAATGCCAGAGGGTTGAGGAGAGTCGCCATGATAAAGTGCTTGAGCTTACTTAAGCCTACTGGTTTAAAGTAACTAGCTCTATCAAGTTTAAAACAAGAAAACGGCCAAAACAACCATAGAAAACAGCCCATAAACCAAGAAACTAGCTCTATCAAGTTTAAACCATAGAAAAATAAGGGAGGAGGAAAAGGAAAATGTGCACCTTTCTAGAGCCAAGGAGGTCCTTGTGGGTGGGAGCAGTAGCCGAATCGAACATGGGTGACGGGGGCTAATTACCTAAAACAAATTTATTATAAATATATAAGCAATATTATATATTTTTGCTGCAAAGTCTCCCTAACGACCTAAATTGTGCTAAACAGGCTTAAACTGCTCTTAAATTATACGGTGGCCCTCCGTTTCTTTATAGCAAAACAAAGATTTCCCCACAGATTCATGAAAAGAGGGGTAAAAAGACAAAAATGCAAAATAAATTCCCTTGTTTGCCAGACTGCAGACTCACTCATAGCAAAATATCTTGCAAATAATTAGTCTACCAGTTTGTATGGTTGAATTGAAAAATCTTTATCATACCCTGCATTGTTTCACCAGCTTGAATTTCTATGTAGCGTGAGAAATTAGCAAACATTTGCAACCATGAAAAGAGAGGAGAAGATACTAAAACAGAGGGATGTGATTGTTAAATGGATTGTTAAACGAGAACTCTGCTTCAGAGCGTTCGGAATGTGATTGTTAAATGGATTCCTTATGTTTGTTGTCATCTAATATTGCAAAATATTATCCTCCCAAAAAAAGTCAAGAAACAGCTGAAGCTATCAGTTGTAACTCTTCTCTACCCTGATATTGTGATTTGGATTCTAAATAATCACAAAATGGCAGCCAGAAGCAGGACGATAACCTTCATCAGTCATGTGGTCTAACAATCTTCTCACTTCTGCATATATATCCTTCATTTTGGGATGCTGCAGGTCCCAACAACAAAAGCACGAACTCTGCTCTTAATTTCAACCCAACTGCATCCTAGCTCCTTGTTTACCCCCCGGAACCTCATCATCCTTCTCACCCGTTCCACATCATCCCATCTGTCCCAGGTTGTGTATATGTTTGACGATAAAATATAAGCAGCAGAATCCTGCGAGCCCGATTCCATCAGCTTCTCTCCAGCATATGCTCCTACACCAAAACTGCGATAGCTGCGACAT
>UESW01003674.1:14336-49701 GCA_900491605.1 Calamus simplicifolius | reverse complement strand
GTGAGAGATGCCAAAGAAGACCAGACGATCCTGAGTAGAGAGTCTCCTTTAATAGCTAACCATAAAATGAAGGAGTGCCTGGGAACATGAAGCTTAAACCAAACCAAATGAGCCCAGGCAACCCGGCTGGAAGAGGTGCGAAGGCAATTCCAAACCTTTTAATAGAGAAATCACAAGATCCATTCTAGAGAGCTTGATCTGACGGCTGCAATCAGGCAGAGGAAGAGATCGAGCTTCATCTTTAAAGTAATCAATCAAAGAATTAGCAGCAGGCCACCTCCAGGTTCCAGAAGAGATAATAGCACTACCTTTGCATCTTTGGAAAGACCCGAATCAGTAATAACTCTAGCATTGGGGGAAGAACAAATAGGACCCTGGGGTCTCCAAGAGTCAAACCAAAGGAGGTATTCTCACCATTCCCCACTTCAACAGAGATGAAGCCCTTCACTCTTCCCCTAAGCTTGAGAATTTTCCTCCAAGTCCAAGAGCAGCTCCAAGGAACTTTAGCCACCCAGAAGTGTTCTTTATGCAGCAGGTTAACTTCACCCAAGCAGCCCATAAAGTTGGAGCAAGGTTGCATAATAACCAAATGAGTCGGGTCAAGGAAGCGCATTCCAATCACGGAATCTTTTAATTCCCAAACCACCTTCAACCTTCGGAGTAGATATCAGACCAAGCCACTTTAGCACCATGACGACAAGGAAACACCATTCCATAAGAAAGCCGAAAGATACCTTCAATCTCTTTTGTGACTTTTACAGGAAGAATGAAATGGAGCACTCCAGAAAGACTGGATACTAAGATAACAGATTGAATAAGTTGTAACCTGCCAGCATAGGAAGAAAGCGATTAGTCCAAAGCTTAATCCTCCCCAAAATACGATCGACCAAGGCATGACAGTCCAGAGCTTTGAGCTTGGAGGAGATGAGAGGAACCCCCAGTAACTGAATAGGAAAGACCCAGGCTGAAACCAAAATTAGCAAGTCTCTGACATCAGCCGAGCATCCGGAGATGAAAAGAGCTTTTAGAATTATTAGGGTTAACCCAGAGAGAGAGAGAAGGTATCAAGAGCATCCTTGATCAACTTAATGGAATTGAGTCCCCACGGCAAAGAAAGCAAATCATCCGCAAAGCATAAGATGAGATAATTTGGATTTCCGGCATCTCCAATGATATTTAAAAGACTTGGAAGCTTGGATTTTCGGTCAAGGATCCGAGAGAAGACATCCATGCAAATAACAAATAAATAGGGAGAAATGGGATCACCTTGACGGAGCCCTTTCTTCCCCTCAAAAACCCATTGAGTTCACCATTAATAGCCACAGAGAACTTTGCAGAAGAGACACAAGCCTTGATCCAACCGATGAAGATTAGGGGGAATCCAAGAAGCCGAGGGAGTCCCACAGGAAAGTCCCACCGAACAGAATCGAAGGCCTTCATTAGATCAATCTTTAGGGCACAGTTCGAAAGAGGGAAGGTGATAACCTCGAATCAGCTCCTGAGCCAACAAAATGTTATCGCCTATGCTTCTACCATGACAAAAGCGGACTGAGCTTCATTGATAAAGGAAGGAAGGACAGCTTTCAGCCGATTAGCAAGGAGCTTAGAGATGCATTTATAAATAGTATTGCAGCAGGAAATAGGCCTGAAATCCTTTAATTTGAGCATTGGGAACCTTGGGGATAAGAGCAATGATCGTGCAATTAGCTTCCTTGAGAAGAACACCATTGGAGAAGAATTCCCTGATAGCGCAGTGATATCATTTCCCACAATGGGCCACGTCTTATGGAAGAAGAAAGCATTGAAACCATCCGGGCCAGGAGCTTTGTTAGGATGAAGTCCAAAGAAAGTCGCTTTGATTTCCTCATCGCTAAAGCCACAGCTCAAATGACTGATTTGATCCTGAGATAGAACCCGGCCCACAAAGTTCTGAAGCATAGAAGAACCCGGATAGCTTGAACCACCGCTTGCCAAGAGAATTTTGAAGAAAGAGACAACTCATGAGCAATCTGATCCTTATCCCTGAATCCAGTCACCATTGATCATTCTGGATACTTAGGATCTTGTTGGTGTTGATCCTCCCTTTAACCGAGTTGAAGAAGAAAGCAGAGTTATGATCGCCCTCCTTCAACCATTGGATTCTACTCTTCTGCCTAACATAGCTCTCCTTCCCTTTGTAAGCAAGTGACAGCCTCATAGCAAGTCCGTCTCCCTCTCAAGAAGAACTTTATCATTAGAGCCAGCAGCAATAGAAGATTGCAGACCAGCAAGCTCGGCACGGAGGGAAGCCAGGTCACCGTAGATGAGCTCATTCTTAGACCTACACAGAGCCTTCAAAGCCGATTTAACAAGCTTAAACTTTTTATAAACTATATACATTGCATGACCAGCCACAGGAGCACACCAAACCTTCTCAATTAATGGCAGGAACTCATCAAAATCGGCCCAGAAATTGAAGAATTTGAAGGGCGGTCTAATGGCCTGGAAACTCAGACCAAATTAACAACTGCCGCAGAGTGATCAGAAAGGCCGTAGGGAAGGAATTCAGCGGAAGAGTTGGAGAAGAAATTGATCCATAAAGGATTGACAAGAGCACGGTCCAGCTTGCGGAGGATGTGCCCATTGAGCCTGGAATTGTGCCAGGTAAAAAGACATCCACCAAAACGAAGATCATCCAAGCCGGCAGCAAACAGAGCATCGTTAAATCATTCATGTAACTTGGCCATTCAATACTCCCGCCTTTCCTTTCATGCCGGAACCTGATAGCATTGAAGTCCCCCATGATTATCCAAGGCAGATGGGAAAAAGATGAGGCACGATCAATCAGGATATCCCAAAGCTGTCTTCTCGCAGCCACTTCATTCGAACCATAAGCAAAGGAGGCAGCAAACTTGGCACCAGAATTAATGATAGTGACAGAGAGATGAATGATCTGTTCGTGTTTGGAAATAACATCCGCCAAAAGTTTGGAAGGATCCCACCAGATCCAAATCCTACCCGAACCATTTCCATCATAAAAGTTAATGCAGTGCCAGTTCTTAAACAGAGTCATTTGAAGCTTCTCTTTATTGTGGGGTTAATTCTAGTCTCAAGAAGGGCAATACAAGAGATATTTTGAGAGTGAACAAGGTGTCGGACCTCCGAGAGCTTTGAGGGATCGTTGAGGCCCCGGATGTTCCAAGAAGCTAGCTTAATCATTTGGAGGACTTTGAAGACTTCCCTCTGGGATTGGCCGAACATCCAATCTTCTTCTTGTCCTTCTTCTTCCTTCCCAGTTTCATCTCCACTTCATCAATCATATTGAGCTTCCTAGCAAGGAGAGGGGTACTGGATGGGGACGAGGAAGGGGAAGAGATCACGCTGACGACGGGAGAAGAGTACCCAGGAACGGAGGAGTCCCCAACCAGAGGAGCAGATGAACAACCCACAGGGCCATCGAAGAGCACAGGGACAACAGGAAGAGGAGCATTAGACTGAAAGTTGGCAACTTCTGAAGGAGGGCCAGCAGCAGTAGAAGACGGATCATCCACCTGAAACAGGGATCAAAAGAATTCGAAGTGCTGGTAAAAGCTCTGGCCGAAGAAGCTCCTCGATTGTCGGCCGGAGAAGTTGCTGAACAATGCTGAACGGTGGGAGGAGGCCCAAACTTATCCTGAACTCCTAGGCCAGCAGCCGCAGAAGCAGAAGAATTAAGAACGCCAGCAGCAGAAGCAGAAGAATTAGAAGCTTGTTGGGAAACTTTCGGAATCCAAACCCGTTGGGTCACCCTCTTACAGTTGTTGGGCAAGTGACCAAATTCCTTGCATACTGAACATTTCTTAGGGACCCAGTTGTACTCAATTCTGATTTCCATGCATCCGCCATCATCCAGTTCGATGTCAACAGCATTGGGGAGAGAGTCATCCATATTTATCTCAATGCAAATTCTAGCATAGTTCAGTCGCTTTAAAGAAGAAGTCATAAGATCAGCATGAAGCGGCTTCCCTACCGTGCTGGCGATGTGGCTGAGCCCTTCGTCAGTCCATAGCTCCATAGGCACATTGTGGAAGTGAACCCATATAGGAACTAGCTTGCAGCCATCCTTAGATAGGTTCATCCCAGGACTCCAGCGCTTTAGAAATATGGGTCGTCCTCCGAAATACCATGGACCGCCATCTAATGTTTCATTTAGTCTATCTGAATCAGAGAATTTGAAGAAGAAGAAGCCATTTCCATTACTAAGGACCTCGGACAGACCGAAATTCCCCCAGTGCCGCAGCGCACAGGCGTGAACAAGGGAAAACGGCAGTTTGTCAAGGAAAAATCCGACCAGAGTATTTCTCCAAACAGCTGCACCCTTACGCGCCACATCAGGCGGAAGTTTTAATTTAAGCTTGCCATCATCAGCAATGGGATTAGGCTTTATATATCTCAGTTGCATTTTGGCCTGATCATCTTTGACTATGGACGCCCAGGAAGAAGGAGGCTTGACCGCAGCAACGGAAGTAACACCCGGGAGACAAGAGGAGGAGATCGGGAGAGATGAGCGAGGAGGAGCAGGAGCAACTGACTAAGAGTTAACCAGGGGCGGGAAATTTCGGAACAATTAAGTTCAATCTCGAGCATTCCTTCAATATTGATAGATCAAAGTTAGATTAAATAGATCAAATTCGAATCAAGTGCAATCTAGACAATTACTTAGAGAGATTTTTCAACCATGAGTTGAACCAAGTTCAAGTTATCATACTAGGTCAAACCCAAATCATATCCCATCTAGATAATTGCTCCGAGATTGGGTTGGATAAAATTTACATCAAACATAAATCAACTTCAATTTAGAGTGTTGATTCAAGATATGGTTCAATCAAATTAAATTAAACCCAAATCAAGTTCAATCTAGAGCACTTATGTAATATCGGGTTGGATAAAATTAAGATCAATCCTAATAAAGTTAAATATAGAGCATTGTTCTAAGATCGGGTTAGATGGAACTAAGATCAGAACCAAATCAAGTTCAATCTCGAGTGTTACTCCAAGATTGGGTGAAATCAAACTAAAATCAAGTTCAATCAAAGCTAAATGATGTTCAATCTAGAGCGTTGCTACAAGATCGAGCCAAATCAAGGCTAAATAAATTTGAATTTGGAATGTTGCTCTAAGTTCGGATTGGATAAAACTTAGATCAACCTGAGTCAAGTCCAATTGGAAGTGATGATGCTCTAAGATTGGATCGAGCCAAACTTAGATCAAATTCCAAAATAAGTCGAATCTAAAGCATTGCAATAAGACCAGGTTAGATCAAATTAGATCTACATGAATCAAGTCTAATTCGCAGCATTGCTTAAAGAAAAGGTTAGACTAATATAGATCAAAAGAGATCAGGCGATCCTGGGTAGAAAGCCTACCTCTAATGGCTAACCATAAAATGAAGGAATGCCTTGGAACATGATGCTTAAACCAGACTAAATGGGCCCAATCAACACGTTGGGAAGGAGACCGGAGAATATTCCAAGCTCTTTTAATAGAGAAAGCAGTAGATTGGAGGAAAATTCTCAAGATGCGGGGTAGAGTGAAGGATTTCATCTCTGTTAAAGTGGGGAATGGCTCTAACACTTCTCTTTGGTTTGATTCTTGGAAACCTCAAGGTCCCATTTGCTCCTCTACTCACGCTAGAGTTATTATTGATTCGGGTCTTTCAAAGGATGCAAAGGTTAGTGCTATTTTCTTTTGGAACTTGGGAGTGGCCTGTTTCAAATTCGGTTGAGCTGATCACTTTGAAAGAAGAGACCCGCTCCCTCTCTCCCCCTGACTGCAGCACCCACGATAGGGTTTTATGGGATGGATCTTCCGTTTCTCCATTAAAAAGGTTTGGAATATCCTCCGATCTCCTTCCCTCTGTGTTGATTGGACTCACTTACTTTGGTTTAAGCATCATATCCCGAGGCACTCCTTTATTTTATGGCTAGCTATTAGAGGTAGACTTTCTACTCAGGACCGCCTGGTATCATTTGGTATTCTCAGTCATATGACTTGCTCATTATGCCAAGATCGAATTGAGGACCATGGTCATCTATTTTTTAGTTGCCCCTTCTCCTTTCGGGTTTGGCAGTCCATAGCTGGCAAATGTAATCTATATCATTACCCTTCTTCTTGGGAGCGTCTGAGGCCGTGGCTCAGCAGAAACATTAATGGTGCAAATCTTCAATCCTCTCTTAGCAGGCTGGCTTTGGGAGCTTCTGTCTATTACATTTGGAATGAAAGGAACTCTCGCATGCATGGGCGGTTGCCTCTTAATGAGATCGGCATCGTTACCAAGATCATTGAATCAGTTAGGCTAAAGCTTGAGGGAGAAAAGTTCCCAGGATGCTACTAATCTTCAGCTGCTAGATAGGTGGCAGCTACCCGCTTCCCTACTGGATTGATCTTGTCTTTCACTCGTTTTGAGCTCCTTTGTTAGATGCTTGGTTTCTTTGTGGGTTGGGTTACCATTACTGTGAAAGACAGCTACAGTCGGGCAAAGGGAGGGAACTGGCATCAGATTTCAAAGTGATTAGCTCAGGCGAATTAGCGGCAGGCCACCTCCAATTTCCAGCAGAAATAATGGCACTAACCTTAGCATCTTTGGTAAGGCCCGAGTCGGTAATAACTCTAGCATTGGAAGAAGAGCAAATAGGGCCTTGAGGTCTCCATGAATCAAACCAAAGGGAGGTGCTATCACCATTCCCCACCTTTACAGAAATGAAATTCTTCACTCTATCCCGAATCTTGAGGATTTTCCTCCAAGTCCAAGAGCAATTCCAAGGGACTTTTGCAACCCAGAAGTGTTCTTTGTGCAGCAGATTTAACTTTACCCAAGCAGCCCATAAGGAGTTAGAGCAAGGATTGCATAATAACCAAATGTGCCGAGCCATTGAGGCAGCATTCCAGTCACGGACCTTCTTGATACCCAGACCCCCTTCATCCTTAGGAGTAGAGATGACTGACCAAGAGACTTTAGCTCCATACCGATTCAAAGAAACTCCGTTCCATAAAAAGGCCGAAAGAATACTTTCAATTTCTTTAGTGACTTTGACCGGAAGAATGAAGGGGTGAGAACCCGGGAGCTTCTCTCTCTAGATGGGAGCTTCTCTCTCTAGCGATTGCTGCTCTTTTCCTTCCCGCTGATCTGTTTCTCTCTGTCCACTCTTCTCTGATCATCATGAATGGGACCGCAGTGCTCTTGATTCACGTCGAGACATTGTCGCGGATGCTTCCGGATGTCCAGTTCCGGTCTCGGTTTCGCCTTGTGGAGGATTACGCCTGGATGAGATTTCCCCTGTTTCCTCTGTCTCCCGAAAGCCTGTCTCGGATGATGCGGCTTCGATCGGGACTGCGGCTTCTGGGCAATGTCTGCCGATTGCGAGAGAGCTCGCTGTTGCTGGCTTGGGAGTTTCTATGGCTCACCGGAACTTAAAGGATGGTTCTGCTCATGATGGGGTGACTCCGAAGATGGATTGTACTGACTGCGGATCTTCTAAGGCTCTTTCTCTGGCGTGCTCCTCACTTGGTCTCTCCGCCTCTGGCGGTGATGCTGTGGGATCCGTCCCTGACCAAGGCCTTTTCGCTCAGGTGAATCTACTATGCTTAATCTCCATTTTCCCCCAGCTAGCTCCCGGCTCTGCTCTGCAGCTCTTCCTCTTCGCTCCTCCCTTCGACTTCGTCATCGGTGGTTTACCCGGTCCGTTGCGCTTGGCACGGTCTACCCGCTGGGTCTTTGCTGGCTCCTTCTGACATCTCTGGGGCCTTTTCTGTTCCCGAGCATTCTAGTCTTCATGCTCATCAAAATTCAAACTCTCGGATTCTAATTTCCCGCCCCTGGAGAGCTCTTTAGAACCTTCTGTGGTCCCTCCTACTTCGCCACCTCAACCAGTTCCCGGGCTCCCGTGTGAGGACCCTGATGTCAAATGCAACGCCCAACCATCCTGGGCGTCATAGTAAAAGAGTCTTCGGCTAAGCTGCATCTGAAGTTCATTAAACCCGTTTCTTCTTTTTTTTTTTTTTGAAAGTTAAGTGTAAGATGTATTGCTAATGGAAAAGAGAGAGTAGGTACAAGATCACGGGGCGAACCCCAAAGGAAATAGAAAACAACTGGGGGATAACATTCCCCGAAAATGATCTAAAGCCCCTGCCAAGAGGACACCATACAAAGGATACAGCCGAAAAGTGGAACTAAATCAGTAGAAAAAGAGGAAGTTATCGCAGAAGTGAAGGAGAGAGTTGCCAACATCTGATCAGGTGTAGATTAGCAGCGTTGCCAGGAAAAGTTGCGCCATCCAAGCTCATTCTAACCGACTCCATAATCTTAGAGATAACACCAACTTCATTAAGAGGTCGGTTCCCATGACTGCGAGAGTTCCTTTCATGCCAAATGAAGTACAAAGAAGCTCCCAGAGCAAGTCTGCAGATGGTGGAGTGGAGAGAGGAACCTTTGATGCTTCTGCAAAGCCACTGCCTTAACTGCCCTAAGGAAGAAGAATAATACCTCAAGGCGCACTTACCGGCAATGGAAGTCCAGATCCGATAGGAGAAAGAGCAGTTAAAGAACAGATGGTTATGGTCCTCAGTAGTGCCTTGACATAGAATACATGAAGAGAGACATTGAAGACCAAAAGATTGAAGGCGGTCCTGTGTAGAGAGCCGTCCTCTAAAAGCTAACCATGAGATGAAGGAATGACGAGGAACATGATGCTTAAACCAAAGAAGATGAGCCCAGGCAACCGGCTGAGAAGAGGTGCGAAGGCAATTTCAAACCTTTTTAATAGAGAAATCACAAGATCCATTCCAGAGAGCTTGATCTAGGTGGCTGCAATCAGGCAGAGGGAGAGATCGAGCTTCATCTTTCAAAGTAATCAGATCAAAGGAATTAGCAACAGGCCATCTCCAGAATCCATCATAGAGGATGGCACTGACTTTAGCATCCTTGGGAAGACCCGAATCCAAAATAAACTCTAGCATTGGGGGAAGAACAAATAGGACCAAGAGGTCTCCAAGAGTCAAACCAAAGAGAGGTATTTTCTAGAGAGAGAAGCTCTGGGGTTCTAGAGAGAGAAGCTCTTGCTCTGTTCCTCCGATCGTGTTTGTTATTCTGGTTACTTGGCTGTTCCTATGGAAGACTCTCAATCCTGTTTGTTAAGCTTGTTTATTAATCTTGTTTGTTGATCTGGTTCTATGGATGATTCCGTGTGTGGTGATGAGCCTCCTCGTCTCCATGCTCCTATGGATGGCTCAGGTGGTATAGTTCTGGATAAGGTCTCTTTGGATTCCTCATCCATCTCTATCCCATCCTTAGATTCTTCCCAAAGCTCTGTTCCTGGAAGCTTGGCGGGAGGTTCTGGCCGGTCTGCGTCTCATACGGCCTTTACAACCTCGAAATCTTCTTCACGTATGGCTCGTAATTCTGCTGCCCTGAGTCCGACTGTTTCTAGTCATGTGACGGAGGCTGGGAAAACTTGGGGCGAGGTTGATCCTGATGCCCCTGTTGTACCTGGGGACCTTAACGATGGTATATCACAGGCTGGAGTAGCTGCGGCATCTCCGTCTGCTCCTACTTGTTCCTCCAGACTTCAGATTGGCCTGGGGCATCATCCGTTGTCCAACATCTGCCTTCGTCTTCCACGGAGCTCTCAGAAGCTGGCGTCCACTCCCGATTACCCGGTCCGTGGCATTACCACTGGATTACCCGTTGGTTCCTGTTCTACGGATGACGCCTCCTTGGTACCCGACTCAGGACTTTTGCCGGCTTCTTCTGGATTTCAAATCTCTTCATCAAATTTCCCGCCGCTCTTGGCTCCTTCAAATAAATCTGCATGTACTGCTGACGTGGAACGATTGAAAGCCATCTCTACCCCTCCCAGCGCAGCTGTTGATCATGTAAGCAAGCCTCCGTCCGGCTGTTCAACCCCGCCGCTGCTTTCTCCAAATTCCTCTGTTCCTCATGGCGTCTCCTGTGATCTAAATAAGGCAAAGGGCAAGCATCCGCCCGACTGGGCATCTCTTCTTAAAGAGTCTCCATCTTCTATGCAGCTCAAATTCATCAAACCGGAGATTATTACGACTGAGGGCAAAGTTACTATTAAACTTCCCTCTTCCGTGGCACTGCAAGGGACTTCTATCTGGAAGAACACTATGGTGGGGTTTTTCTTGGACAAACTCCCTTTCTCTCTGGTTCAAGCGTCCGCTATGAAGCACTGGGGCAAGTTCGGGTTGCTAAATGTTCTAAGTAACGACAACGGTTTCTTTTTCTTCAATTTCCCTGACTCGGGTAGCCTTGATAAAGCTCTGGAGGGCGGTCCTTGGCACTTTGGGGGGAGACCCATCTTCTTAAAGAGATGGTCCTCATGCATGAATCTTTCAAAGGAGGGCTGCAGGAAAGTCCCGATCTGGGCTCACTTCTACAACGTCCCTCTGGAGTTTTGGACTGAAGACGGCCTTAGTTACATTGCAAGCATGGTCGGGAAGCCACTGCATGCTGACAAATTGACAACCTCTCTAAGGAGACTAAGCTATGCCAGAATTTGTATTGAGATTGATATAAACGACTCTCTCCCGGACGCTTTCGATATCGAATTGGAGGATGGGAGTGTTGCTGGAATCCAAATTGCTTACAACTGGATCCCAAAGAGGTGCTCTATTTGTAAGGTGTTCGGGCACCTATCTTCTAATTGCAAGAAAGCTGGTCATCAGGTTTGGATTCCTAAACCTGCTCATCCAATTGCGTCTCCGCTACGTGATGGGGAATGGAAGACTGTGAATTCTAACCGTAAAGCAAAGCCGGGCAATCCTCCACTCTCGTCCAAGGCTAAGCACGTCTCTGTTTCTATGTCTCAGGCTGAGAATTCTAACCATGCGGCAGACGATCCGATAGCAGCCGTTGTCGACCAGATTGCAGCCGCTGTCAACCCGAGTGGTACAGGAGCTGGTGATCCGTTTGCATCTGACGATCCGAATGCCTTTGTTACTCCGATCGCCATTTCCTCTGCTTCTCCTGTTGGGAATCGATCTGGTCTCCTTCGCTGTCCTGAGGGTTCCGATTTTGCTCCTAAGGTTGATCCATTGAGTCATGCGGCCTTGCCGTCTCTTAAGAGATCAACCTCTTATTCTGATTGTGCTCCAAATGTGGTTTCATCGGATCCTGCTGATCTCTCTTTGGAATCAAAAGATCAGATGGGGATCTCTGCTGCACCTAATGCGGTAGGCTCCTCATGCTCTTTGGAGGTCTCCTCCACTATTGGCTGCGAGGACACTTCTCCTCTTTCATCCCCCTCATGCACACCGTTGCTTGCAAGGAAACTCATCATGGTTGACGAAGTGGATAGAAAACAGGGCAAGAAGAAGAAGGGAAAACAGAGGTCTGGGAGCTCTAGCCACTCCAGGGGTAACTCCTCCTTACATTCTAATGCTTAATCTATCTTCTTGGTTCAGTCGGGGGCGTATTGATCTTGCAAAAGATACGAAAGTTTACTTATTAGTCTCTTCTCAATATCCCACTTGCATAGCTCCTTTTGAATCAAAGTTAAAGATTGCATCAAAGCTACGGCTTTTAGGTGCTTGTTCCATGGAGGTTTCTGGTGCTATCTGTTTTGAAGATGTGATCTGGTTTCAACTTGATTCCCTTCCTACTTGGCATGGAAAGGAAGGTTCGGTTAAGCTCCTCCCTCAATCAAATGTTCAGCAATCTCATCGTTCATTGGCCATTTCTCTTGCTGTTAACGGATTGATCTCCTCTACCAATTCATCTGAATATGCTACAGTATTTTGACCCGTTATTTTGACGATCCGTTTACACTTGCTACAGTAGCTACTGTAGCTACAGTAGCTTTCGACCCGTTATTTGACGATCCGATTAGATTTGCTACAGTAGCTACAGTAGCTACAGTATTTTCCAACCCGTTATTTGACGATCCGATTACATTTGCTACAGTAGCTACAGTATTAAATGTTCCGAAAGCCAGTTCCCCTGTTTCCTCTGTTCGGGACTCTTTCCTTTCTGCATTACCACCTTGTGAGGCCTCGTCTCCCTCCTCGTCTCCATCTAGTACTCCTCTATTGGCTAGGAGGCTTATTTTGATTGATGATGTTGAAGGAAAGCTCTGTTCCTGGGAACTCTTGTCCCGTCGTCAGTTTGATCTCTTCCCCTTCCTCGTCCCCATCCAGTACTCCTCTCCTCGCTCGGAAGCTGAATATGATTGATGAAGTGGAGAAGAAACTGGGAAGAAGGAAGAAGGACAAGAAGAAGATTGGAAGCTCGGGCAATTCCAGAGGGAAGTCTTCAAAGTCCTCCAAATGATTAAGCTAGCTTCTTGGAACATCCGGGGCCTCAACGATTCCACAAAGCACTCGGAGGTCCGCCATCTTGTACACTCTCAAAATATCTCTTGTATAGCTCTTCTCGAGACTAGAATTAAACCCCATAATAAAGAGAAGCTTCAAAAGACTTTGTTTAAGAACTGGCACTGCATTAACTTTTATGAAGGAGATGGTTCGGGTAGGATTTGGATCTGGTGGGATCCTTCCAAACTTCGGGCGGATGTTATCTCCAAGCATGAACAGATCATTCACCTCTCTGTCACTATTGTTAGTTCCGGTGCCAAGTTCGCTGCCTCCTTTGCTTATGGTTCAAATGACGCTGCGGCGAGAAGACAACTTTGGGATATACTGATTGATCGTGCCTCATCCTTCTCCCAGCTGCCTTGGATCATCATGGGGGACTTCAACGCTATCAGGTTTCGGCACGAACGGAAAGGCGGGAGTATTGAATGGCCAAGTTTCATGGATGACTTTAATGATGCCCTGTTCGCTGCCGGCTTGGATGATCTCCGTTTTGGTGGATGTCTTTTTACCTGGCATAACTCCCGGCTCAATGGGCACATACTGCGTAAGCTGGATCGTGCTCTTGTCAACCCCTCATGGCTTAATCTCTTCTCCAACTCTTCTGCTGAATTCCTTCCCTACGGACTATCAGATCACTCTGCAGCTGTTGTTAATCTTGGTTTGAACTCCCAGGCCATTAGATCGCCCTTCAAGTTCTTCAATTTCTGGGCTGATTTTGTTGAATTCCTGCCCCTAATTGAGAAGGTTTGGTGTACTCCTGTGGCTGGTCATGCAATGTATGTAATTTATAAAAAGTTGAAGCTTGTTAAATCGGCTTTGAAGGCTCTGTGTAGGTCCAAGAATGAGCTCCTTTTCGGTGATCTGGCTTCCCTCCGTGCCGAGCTTGCTGGACTGCAATCTTCAATAGCTGCTGGCTCTAATGATAAAGATATTCTAGAGAGGGAGATGGACTGTGCTATGAGGCTATCTCTTGCATGCAAAGGGAAGGAGAGTTATGTTAGGCAGAAGAGTCGAATCCAATGGTTGAAGGAGGGCGATCATAACTCTGCTTTTTCTTCAATTCGGTTAAAGGAAGGATCAACACCAACAAGATCCTAAGTATCCAGAATGATCTTGGTGAATGGATTCAGGATAAGGATCAGATTGACTATGAAGTTGTCTCTTTCTTCAAAAATCTGCTTGGCACTAGAGATGGATCAAGCTATCCGGGTGCTACTATGCTTCAGAACTTTGTGGGCCGGGTTCTCTCTCAGGATCAAATCAGTAATCTGAGCTGTGGCTTTAGCGATGAGGAAATCAAAGAGACATTCTTTGGACTTCATCCCAACAAATCTCCTGGTCCGGATGGTTTCAATGCTTTCTTCTTCCAAAAGACATGGCCAATAGTGGGTAATGATATCACTGCGGCTGTCAGGGACTTCTTCTCCACGGGTATTCTCCTCAAGGAAGCTAATTGTACAATCATCGCTCTTATCCCCAAGGTTCCCAATGCATCTAAATTAAAGGATTTCAGGCCTATTTCCTGCTGCAACACTATCTATAAATGCATTTCTAAGTTGCTTGCCAATCGGCTGAAAGTTGTTCTTCCTTCCTTTATCAATGAAGCTCAATCTGCCTTCGTGCATGGTAGAAGCATTGGAGATAATATTTTGTTGGCTCAGGAGCTGATTCGAGGTTATCACCTCTCCCTTTCCTCATCGAACTGTGCCCTTAAAGTTGATCTTATGAAGGCGTTCGACTCTGTTCGGTGGGATTTTCTTTGGGACTCTCTTCGGCTTCTTGGTTTTCCTCTAATCTTCATCGGTTGGATCAAGGCATGTGTCTCCTCTGCTAGATTTTCTGTCTCTATCAATGGAGAGCTCAAAGGGTTCTTTGAGGGGAAGCGAGGGCTCCGTCAAGGTGATCCCATTTCACCCTATTTATTTGTTATTTGCATGGATGTCTTTTCCCGGATCCTGGACCAGAAAATCCAAGCTTCCAAGTCTTTTAAATATCATTGGAGATGCCGGAAATCTGGATTATCTCATCTTTGCTTTGCGGATGATTTACTTATCTTTTGCAGTGGAGATCTCAATTCCATTAGAGTTGTGAAGGATGCCCTTGATACCTTCTCCTCACTTTCTGGGTTAATTCCTAACAATTCTAAAAGTTCAATCTTTGTCTCCGGGAGATCGGCTGATATTCAGAATGACTTTGCTAATTTCTTCGGATTCAGCCTGGGTACCTTTCCTATTCGCTATCTGGGGGTCCCTCTCATCTCCTCGAAGCTCCGTGCTCTGGATTGTCATGCTTTGGTCGACCGTATTTTGAAGAGGATTAAGCTTTGGACTAACCGTTTCCTCTCTTATGCTGGAAGGTTACAACTCATCCAATCAGTACTTTTCAGTATTCAGTCTTTCTGGAGTGCTCATTTCATTCTTCCTGTAAAAGTCACAAAAGAGATTGAAGGTATTCTTTCTGCTTTCTTATGGAAGGGTTGTTCCTTGTCTCGCAAAGGTGCAAAAGTGGCTTGGTCTGATATCTCCTGTCCGAAGGATGAAGGTGGTTTGGGAATCAAAAAGATTCGTGATTGGAACAACGCTTCTATGACCCGCTATATCTGGTTACTTTGCCAGCCTTGCTCCAAGTCTCTATGGGCCACTTGGGTTAAGATGAACCTTCTGCATAAAGATCAATTCTGGGTGGCTAAAGTTCCTTGGCATTGCTCTTGGACTTGGAGGAAAATTCTCAAGCTTAGGGAAAAAGTGAAGGGCTTCATCTCTATCAAAGTGGGGAATGGTGAGTCTACCTCTCTATGGTTTGATTCTTGGAGACCGCTTGGTCCTATTTGTTCTTCCCCTACTGCTAGAGTTATTTTGGATTCGGGTCTTTCCATGGATACTAAAGTCAGTGCCATCCTCTTTGATGGCATCTGGAGATGGCCTGTGGCTAATTCCCTTGATCTGATTACTTTGAAAGATGAAGCTCGATCTCTTCCCCTGCCTGATTGCAGCCACTTAGATCAGGTTCTCTGGAATGGATCTGGTGATTTTTCTATTAAAAAGGTTTGGAATAGCCTTCGTACCTCTTCTCAACCGGCTGCCTGGGCTCATCTTCTTTGGTTTAAGCATCATGTTCCTCGTCATTCCTTCATCTCATGGTTAGCTTTTAGAGGAAGGCTCTCTACCTGGACCGCCTTCAATCTTTTGGTATTCACTGTCTCTCCTCATGTATTCTATGTCAAGGCTCTACTGAGGACCATAACCATCTATTTTTTAATTGCTCATATTCCTATCGGATCTGGACTTCCATTGCCGACAAGTGCGACTTGAGGTATAATTCTTCTTCTTTAGGGCATTAAGGCAGTGGCTTTGCAGAAGCATCAAAGGTTCCTCTCTCCACTCCACCATCTGCAGACTTGCTCTGGGAGCTTCTTTGTACTTCATTTGGCAAGAAAGGAACTCTCGCAGTCATGGGAATCGACCTCTTAATGAAGTTGGTATTATCTCTAAGATTATGGATTCGGTTAGAATGAGCTTGGATGGCGCAACCTTTCCTAGTAACGCTGCTAATCTACACTTGATTATCTGCTGGCAGCTTCCTCCTTCGCTTCTGCGATAGCTTAGCTTGTTTCCTGTCTTTGTATGGTGTCCTCATGGCGAGGGCTTTAAATCATTTTCGGGGAAGGTTATCTCCCTATTGCTTTCTGTTTCATTTGGGGATCACCCGTGATCTTGTATCTTGTACTTATATCTCCCTGATTAATACTAATCACACCTTTAACTTTCAAAAAAAAAAAAAAAAAGAAGCCTTCACTCTTTCCCTAAGCTTGAGAATTTTCCTCCAAGTCCAAGAGCAATGCCAAGGAACTTTAGCCACCCAGAATTGATCTTATGCAGAAGGTTCATCTTAACCCAAGTGGCCCATAAAGACTTGGAGCAAGGCATGCAGAGTAACCAATATAGCGGGTCATAGAAGCGTTGTTCCAATAACGAATCTTTTTGATTCCCAAACCACCTTCAACCTTCGGACAGGAGATATCAGACCAAGCCACTTTAGCACCTTTGCGAGACAAGGAACAACCCTTCCATAAGAAAGCAGAAAGAATACCTTCAATCTCTTTTGTGACTTTTACAGGAAGAATGAAATGAGCATTCCAGAAAGACTGAATACTAAAGATAACTGATTGGATGAGTTGTAACCTTCCAGCATAAGAGAGGAAACGGTTAGTCCAAAGCTTAATCCTCTTCAAAATACGGTCGACCAAAGCATGACAATCCAGAGCACGGAGCTTCGAGGAGATGAGAGGGACCCCCAGATAACGAATAGGAAAGGTACCCAGGCTGAAACCGAAGAAGTTAGCAAAGTCATTCTGAGTATCAGCCGAGCACCCGGAGACAAAGATTGAACTTTTAGAATTATTAGGAATTAACCCAGAGAGTGAGGAGAAGGTATCAAGAGCATCCTTCACAACTGTAATGGAATTGAGGTCCCCACGGCAAAAGATAAGCAAATCATCCGCAAAGCAAAGATGAGATAACCTAGATCTTTGGCATCTCCAATGATATTTAAAAGACTTGGAAGCTTGGATTTTCTGGTCAAGGATCCGGGAGAAGACATCCATGCAAATAACAAATAAATAGGGTGAAATGGGATCACCTTGACGGAGCCCTCGCTTCCCCTCGAAAAACCCATTGAGCTCACCATTAATAGAGACAGAAAACCTAGCGGAGGAGACACAAGCCTTGATCCAACCGATGAAGATTAGGGGGAACCCAAGAAGCCGAAGGGAGTCCCAGAGAAAGTCCCACCGAACAGAGTCGAACGCCTTCATTAGGTCGACTTTAAGGGCACAGTTCGATGAAGAAGGGGAAAGGTGATAACCTCGAATCAGCTCCTGAGCCAACAAAATATTATCGCCAATGCTTCTACCATGCACGAAGGCGGACTGAGCTTCATTGATAAAGGAAGGAAGAACAGCTTTCAGCCGATTGGCAAGCAACTTAGAAATGCATTTATAAATAGTGTTGCAGCAGGAAATAGGCCTGAATCCTTTAATTTAGATGCATTGGGAACCTTGGGGATAAGAGCAATGATCGGCAATTAGCTTCCTTGAGAAGAACACCCTTGGAGAAGAATTCCCTGACAGTCGCAGTGATATCATTTCCCACAATGGGCCACGTCTTATGGAAGAAGAAAGCATTGAAACCATCCGGGCCAGGAGATTTGTTAGGATGAAGTCCAAAGAAAGTCGCTTTGATTTCCTCATCGCTAAAGCCACAGCTCAAATGACTGATTTGATCCTGAGATAGAACCCGGCCCACAAAGTTCTGAAGCATAGAAGAACCCGGATAGCTTGAACCACCGCTAGTGCCAAGAAGAATTTTGAAGAAAGAGACAACTTCATGAGCAATCTGATCCTTATCCTGAATCCAGTCACCAAGATCATTCTGGATACTTAGGATCTTGTTGGTGTTGATCCTCCCTTTAACCGAGTTGAAGAAGAAAGCAGAGTTATGATCGCCCTCCTTCAACCATTGGATTCTACTCTTCTGCCTAACATAGCTCTCCTTCCCTTTGTAAGCAAGTGACAGCCTCATAGCACAGTCCGTCTCCCTCTCAAGAAGAACTTTATCATTAGAGCCAGCAGCAATAGAAGATTGCAGACCAGCAAGCTCGGCACGGAGGGAAGCCAGGTCGCCGTAGATGAGCTCATTCTTAGACCTACACAGATCCTTCAAAGCCGCTTTAACTAGCTTCAACTTTTATAAACTATATACATTGCATGACCAGCCACAGGAGCACACCAAACCTTCTCAATTAATGGCAGGAACTCATCAAAATCGGCCCAGAAATTGAAGAATTTGAAGGGCGGTCTAATGGCCTGGAAACTCAGACCTAAATTAACAACTGCCGCAGAGTGATCAGAAAGGCCGTAGGGAAGGAATTCAGCGGAAGAGTTGGAGAAGAAATTGATCCATAAAGGATTGACAAGAGCACGGTCCAGCTTGCGGAGGATGTGCCCATTGAGCCTGGAATTGTGCCAGGTAAAAAGACATCCACCAAAACGAAGATCATCCAAGCCGGCAGCAAACAGAGCATCGTTAAAATCATTCATGTAACTTGGCCATTCAATACTCCCGCCTTTCCTTTCATGCCGGAACCTGATAGCATTGAAGTCCCCCATGATTATCCAGGCAGATGGGAAAAAGATGAGGCACGATCAATCAGGATATCCCAAAGCTGTCTTCTCGCAGCCACTTCATTCGAACCATAAGCAAAGGAGGCAGCAAACTTGGCACCAGAATTAATGATAGTGACAGAGAGATGAATGATCTGTTCGTGTTTGGAAATAACATCCGCCAAAAGTTTGGAAGGATCCCACCATATCCAAATCCTACCCGAACCATTTCCATCATAAAAGTTAATGCAGTGCCAGTTCTTAAACAGAGTCATTTGAAGCTTCTCTTTATTGTGGGGTTTAATTCTAGTCTCAAGAAGGGCAATACAAGAGATATTTGAGAGTGAACAAGGTGTCGGAACTTTCAAAAAAAAAAAAAAAAAAGAACAAGGTGTCGGACCTCCGAGAGCTTTGAGGGATCGTTGAGGCCCCGGATGTTCCAAGAAGCTAGCTTAATCATTTGGAGGACTTTGAAGACTTCCCTCTGGGATTGGCCGAACATCCAATCTTCTTCTTGTCCTTCTTCTTCCTTCCCAGTTTCATCTCCACTTCATCAATCATATTGAGCTTCCTAGCAAGGAGAGGGGTACTGGATGGGGACGAGGAAGGGAAGAGATCACGCTGACGACGGGAGAAGAGTACCCAGGAATGGAGGAGTCCCCAACCAGAGGAGCAGATGAACAACCCACAGGGCCATCGAAGAGCACAGGGACAACAGGAAGAGGAGCATTAGACTGAAAGTTGGCAACTTCTGAAGGAGGGCCAGCAGCAGTAGAAGACGGATCATCCACCTGAAATAGGGGATCAAAAGAATTCGAAGTGCTGGTAAAAGCTCTGGCCGAAGAAGCTCCTCGATTGTCGGCCGGAGAAGTTGCTGAACAATGCTGAACGGTGGGAGGAGCCCAAACTTATCCTGAACTCCTAGGCCAGCAGCCGCAGAAGCAGAAGAATTAAGAACGCCAGCAGCAGAAGCAGAAGAATTAGAAGCTTGTTGGGAAACTTTCGGAATCCAAACCCGTTGGGTCACCCTCTTACAGTTGTTGGCAAGTGACCAAATTCCTTGCATACTGAACATTTCTTAGGGACCCAGTTGTACTCATTCTGATTTCCATGCATCCGCCATCATCCAGTTCGATGTCAACAGCATTGGGGAGAGAGTCATCCATATTTATCTCAATGCAAATTCTAGCATAGTTCAGTCGCTTTAAAGAAGAAGTCATAAGATCAGCATGAAGCGGCTTCCCTACCGTGCTGGCGATGTGGCTGAGCCCGTCAGTCCATAGCTCCAGAGGCACATTGTGGAAGTGAAACCCATATAGGAACTAGCTTGCAGCCATCCTTAGATAGGTTCATCCCAGGACTCCAGCGCTTTAGATATGGGTCGTCCTCCGAAATACCATGGACCGCCATCTAATGTTTCATTTAGTCTATCTGAATCAGAGAATTTGAAGAAGAAGAAGCCATTTCCATTACTAAGGACCTCGGACACCGAACTTCCCCCAGTGCCGCAGCGCACAGGCGTGAACAAGGGAAAACGGCAGTTTGTCAAGGAAAATCCGACCAGAGTTCTCCAAACAGCTGCACCCTTACGCGCCACATCAGGCGGAAGTTTTAATTTAAGCTTGCCATCATCAGCATGGGATTAGGCTATATATCTCAGTTGCATTTTGGCCTGATCATCTTTGACTATGGACGCCCAGGAAGAAGGAGGCTTGACCGCAGCAACGGAAGTAACACCCGGAGACAAGAGGAGGAGATCGGGAGAGAGAGCGAGGAGGAGCAGGAGCAACGGACTGAGAGTTAACCAGGGGCGGGAAATTTCGGAACAATTAAGTTCAATCTCGAGCATTCCTTCAATATTGATAGATCAAATTTAGATTAAATTAGATCAAATTCGAATCAAGTGCAATCTAGACAATTACTTAGAGAGATTTTTCAACCATGAGTTGAACCAAGTTCAAGTTATATCATACTAGGTCAAACCCAAATCATATCCCATCTAGATAATTGCTCCGAGATTGGGTTGGATAAAATTTACATCAAACATAAATCAACTTCAATTTAGAGTGTTGATTCAAGATATGGTTCAATCAAATTAAATTAAACCCAAATCAAGTTCAATCTAGAGCACTTATGTAATATCGGGTTGGATAAAATTAAGATCAATCCTAAATAAAGTTAAATATAGAGCATTGTTCTAAGATCGGGTTAGATGGAACTAAGATCAAACCAAATCAAGTTCAATCTCGAGTGTTACTCCAAGATTGGGTGAAATCAAACTAAAATCAAGTTCAATCAAAGCATTACTCCATGATGTAGATCAAGCTAAATGATGTTCAATCTAGAGCGTTGCTACAAGATCGAGCCAAATCAAGGCTAAATAAATTTGAATTTGGAATGTTGCTCTAAGTTCGGATTGGATCAAACTTAGATCAAACCTGAGTCAAGTCCAATTGGAAGTGATGATGCTCTAAGATTGGATCGAGCCAAACTTAGATCAAATTCCAAAATAAGTCGAATCTAAAGCATTGCAATAAGACCAGGTTAGATCAAATTAGATCTACATGAATCAAGTCTAATTCGCAGCATTGCTTAAAGAAAAGGTTAGACTAATATAGATCAAAAAGAGATCAGGCGATCCTGGGTAGAAAGCCTACCTCTAATGGCTAACCATAAAATGAAGGAATGCCTTGGAACATGATGCTTAAAACCAGACTAAATGGGCCCAATCAACACGTTGGGAAGGAGACCGGAGAATATTCCAAGCTCTTTTAATAGAGAAAGCAGTAGATCCTTCCCATAATACTTTATCATGACAGCTACAGTCGGGCAAAGGGAGGGAACTGGCATCAGATTTCAAAGTGATTAGCTCAGGCGAATTAGCGGCAGGCCACCTCCAATTTCCAGCAGAAATAATGGCACTAACCTTAGCATCTTTGGTAAGGCCCGAGTCGGTAATAACTCTAGCATTGGAAGAAGAGCAAATAGGGCCTTGAGGTCTCCATGAATCAAACCAAAGGGAGGTGCTATCACCATTCCCCACCTTTACAGAAATGAAATTCTTCACTCTATCCCGAATCTTGAGGATTTTCCTCCAAGTCCAAGAGCAATTCCAAGGGACTTTTGCAACCCAGAAGTGTTCTTGTGCAGCAGATTTAACTTTACCCAAGCAGCCCATAAGGAGTTAGAGCAAGGATTGCATAATAACCAAATGTGCCGAGCCATTGAGGCAGCATTCCAGTCACGGACCTTCTTGATACCCAGACCCCCTTCATCCTTAGGAGTAGAGATGACTGACCAAGAGACTTTAGCTCCATACCGATTCAAAGAAACTCCATTCCATAAAAAGCCGAAAGAATACTTTCAATTTCTTTAGTGACTTTGACCGGAAGAATGAAGTGGGTGAGAACCCGGGAGCTTCTCTCTCTAGATGGGAGCTTCTCTCTCTAGCGATTGCTGCTCTTTTTCCTTCCGCTGATCTGTTTTCTCTCTGTCCACTCTTCTCTGATCATCATGAATTCCCGCAGTGCTCTTGATTCACATCAAGACATTGTCGCGGATGCTTCCGGATGTCCAGTTCCGGTCTCGGTTTCGCCTTGTGGAGGATTACGCCTGGATGAGATTTCCCCTGTTTCCTCTGTCTCCCGAAAGCCTGTCTCGGATGATGCGGCTTCGATCGGGACTGCGGCTTCTGGGCAATGTCTGCCGATTGCGAGAGAGCTCGCTGTTGCTGGCTTGGGAGTTTCTATGGCTCACCGGAACTTAAAGGATGGTTCTGCTCATGATGGGGTGACTCCGAAGATGGATTGTACTGACTGCGGATCTTCTAAGGCTCTTTCTCTGGCGTGCTCCTCACTTGGTCTCTCCGCCTCTGGCGGTGATGCTGTGGGATCCGTCCCTGACCCAAGGCCTTTTCGCTCAGGTGAATCTACTATGCTTAATCTCCATTTTCCCCCAGCTAGCTCCCGGCCTCTGCTCTGCAGCTCTTCCTCTTCGCTCCTCCCTTCGACTTCGTCATCGGTGGTTTACCCGGTCCGTTGCGCTTGGCACGGTCTACCCGCTGGGTCTTTGCTGGCTCCTTCTGACATCTCTGGGGCCTTTTCTGTTCCCGAGCATTCCAGTCTTCATGCTTCATCAAAATTCAAACTCTCGGATTCTAATTTCCCGCCCCTGGAGAGCTCTTTAGAACCTTCTGTGGTCCCTCCTACTTCGCCACCTCAACCAGTTCCCGGGCTCCCGTGTGAGGACCCTGATGTCAAATGCAACGCCCAACCATCCTGGGCGTCATTAGTAAAAGAGTCTTCGGCTAAGCTGCATCTGAAGTTCATTAAACCCGTTTCTTCTTTTTTTTTTTTTTTTTTTTTTTGAAAGTTAAAGTGTAAGATGTATTGCTAATGGAAAAGAGAGAGTAGGTACAAGATCACGGGGCGAACCCCAAAGGAAATAGAAAACAACTGGGGGATAACATTCCCCGAAAATGATCTAAAGCCCCTGCCAAGAGGACACCATACAAAGGATACAGCCGAAAAGTGGAACTAAATCAGTAGAAAAAGAGGAAGTTATCGCAGAAGTGAAGGAGAGAGTTGCCAACATCTGATCAGGTGTAGATTAGCAGCGTTGCCAGGAAAAGTTGCGCCATCCAAGCTCATTCTAACCGACTCCATAATCTTAGAGATAACACCAACTTCATTAAGAGGTCGGTTCCCATGACTGCGAGAGTTCCTTTCATGCCAAATGAAGTACAAAGAAGCTCCCAGAGCAAGTCTGCAGATGGTGGAGTGGAGAGAGGAACCTTTGATGCTTCTGCAAAGCCACTGCCTTAACTGCCCTAAGGAAGAAGAATAATACCTCAAGGCGCACTTACCGGCAATGGAAGTCCAGATCCGATAGGAGAAAGAGCAGTTAAAGAACAGATGGTTATGGTCCTCAGTAGTGCCTTGACATAGAAACATGAAGAGAGACATTGAAGACCAAAAGATTGAAGGCGGTCCTGTGTAGAGAGCCGTCCTCTAAAAGCTAACCATGAGATGAAGGAATGACGAGGAACATGATGCTTAAACCAAAGAAGATGAGCCCAGGCAACCGGCTGAGAAGAGGTGCGAAGGCAATTCCAAACCTTTTTAATAGAGAAATCAAAAGATCCATTCCAGAGAGCTTGATCTAGGTGGCTGCAATCAGGCAGAGGGAGAGATCGAGCTTCATCTTTCAAAGTAATCAGATCAAAGGAATTAGCAACAGGCCATCTCCAGAATCCATCATAGAGGATGGCACTGACTTTAGCATCCTTGGGAAGACCCGAATCCAAAATAACTCTAGCATTGGGGGAAGAACAAATAGGACCAAGAGGTCTCCAAGAGTCAAACCAAAGAGAGGTATTCTCACCATTCCCCACTTTGATAGAGATGAAGCCCTTCACTCTTTCCCTAAGCTTGAGAATTTTCCTCCAAGTCCAAGAGCAATGCCAAGGAACTTTAGCCACCCAGAATTGATCTTTATGCAGAAGGTTCATCTTAACCCAAGTGGCCCATAAAGACTTGGAGCAAGGCATGCAGAGTAACCAAATATAGCGGGTCATAGAAGCGTTGTTCCAATCACGAATCTTTTTGATTCCCAAACCACCTTCAACCTTCGGACAGGAGATATCAGACCAAGCCACTTTAGCACCTTTGCGAGACAAGGAACAACCCTTCCATAAGAAAGCAGAAAGAATACCTTCAATCTCTTTTGTGACTTTTACAGGAAGAATGAAATGAGCACTCCAGAAAGACTGAATACTAAAGATAACTGATTGGATGAGTTGTAACCTTCCAGCATAAGAGAGGAAACGGTTAGTCCAAAGCTTAATCCTCTTCAAAATACGGTCGACCAAAGCATGACAATCCAGAGCACGGAGCTTCGAGGAGATGAGAGGGACCCCCAGATAACGAATAGGAAAGGTACCCAGGCTGAAACCGAAGAAGTTAGCAAAGTCATTCTGAGTATCAGCCGAGCACCCGGAGACAAAGATTGAACTTTTAGAATTATTAGGAATTAACCCAGAGAGTGAGGAGAAGGTATCAAGAGCATCCTTCACAACTGTAATGGAATTGAGGTCCCCACGGCAAAAGATAAGCAAATCATCCGCAAAGCAAAGATGAGATAACCTAGATCTTTGGCATCTCCAATGATATTTAAAAGACTTGGAAGCTTGGATTTTCTGGTCAAGGATCCGGGAGAAGACATCCATGCAAATAACAAATAAATAGGGTGAAATGGGATCACCTTGACGGAGCCCTCGCTTCCCCTCGAAAAACCCATTGAGCTCACCATTAATAGAGACAGAAAACCTAGCGGAGGAGACACAAGCCTTGATCCAACCGATGAAGATTAGGGGGAACCCAAGAAGCCGAAGGGAGTCCCAAAGAAAGTCCCACCGAACAGAGTCGAACGCCTTCATTAGGTCGACTTTAAGGGCACAGTTCGATGAAGAAGGGGAAAGGTGATAACCTCGAATCAGCTCCTGAGCCAACAAAATATTATCGCCAATGCTTCTACCATGCACGAAGGCGGACTGAGCTTCATTGATAAAGGAAGGAAGAACAGCTTTCAGCCGATTGGCAAGCAACTTAGAAATGCATTTATAAATAGTGTTGCAGCAGGAAATAGGCCTGAAATCCTTTAATTTAGATGCATTGGGAACCTTGGGGATAAGAGCAATGATCGTGCAATTAGCTTCCTTGAGAAGAACACCCTTGGAGAAGAATTCCCTGACAGCCGCAGTGATATCATTTCCCACAATGGGCCACGTCTTATGGAAGAAGAAAGCATTGAAACCATCCGGGCCAGGAGATTTGTTAGGATGAAGTCCAAAGAAAGTCGCTTTGATTTCCTCATCGCTAAAGCCACAGCTCAAATGACTGATTTGATCCTGAGATAGAACCCGGCCCACAAAGTTCTGAAGCATAGAAGAACCCGGATAGCTTGAACCACCGCTAGTGCCAAGAAGAATTTTGAAGAAAGAGACAACTTCATGAGCAATCTGATCCTTATCCTGAATCCAGTCACCAAGATCATTCTGGATACTTAGGATCTTGTTGGTGTTGATCCTCCCTTTAACCGAGTTGAAGAAGAAAGCAGAGTTATGATCGCCCTCCTTCAACCATTGGATTCTACTCTTCTGCCTAACATAGCTCTCCTTCCCTTTGTAAGCAAGTGACAGCCTCATAGCACAGTCCGTCTCCCTCTCAAGAAGAACTTTATCATTAGAGCCAGCAGCAATAGAAGATTGCAGACCAGCAAGCTCGGCACGGAGGGAAGCCAGGTCGCCGTAGATGAGCTCATTCTTAGACCTACACAGAGCCTTCAAAGCCGCTTTAACTAGCTTCAACTTTTTATAAACTATATACATTGCATGACCAGCCACAGGAGCACACCAAACCTTCTCAATTAATGGCAGGAACTCATCAAAATCGGCCCAGAAATTGAAGAATTTGAAGGGCGGTCTAATGGCCTGGAAACTCAGACCTAAATTAACAACTGCCGCAGAGTGATCAGAAAGGCCGTAGGGAAGGAATTCAGCGGAAGAGTTGGAGAAGAAATTGATCCATAAAGGATTGACAAGAGCACGGTCCAGCTTGCGGAGGATGTGCCCATTGAGCCTGGAATTGTGCCAGGTAAAAAGACATCCACCAAAACGAAGATCATCCAAGCCGGCAGCAAACAAGCATCGTTAAAATCATTCATGTAACTTGGCCATTCAATACTCCCGCCTTTCCTTTCATGCCGGAACCTGATAGCATTGAAGTCCCCCATGATTATCCAAGGCAGATGGGAAAAAGATGAGGCACGATCAATCAGGATATCCCAAAGCTGTCTTCTCGCAGCCACTTCATTCGAACCATAAGCAAAGGAGGCAGCAAACTTGGCACCAGAATTAATGATAGTGACAGAGAGATGAATGATCTGTTCGTGTTTGGAAATAACATCCGCCAAAAGTTTGGAAGGATCCCACCAGATCCAAATCCTACCCGAACCATTTCCATCATAAAAGTTAATGCAGTGCCAGTTCTTAAACAGAGTCATTTGAAGCTTCTCTTTATTGTGGGGTTTAATTCTAGTCTCAAGAAGGGCAATACAAGAGATATTTTGAGAGTGAACAAGGTGTCGGACCTCCGAGAGCTTTGAGGGATCGTTGAGGCCCCGGATGTTCCAAGAAGCTAGCTTAATCATTTGGAGGACTTTGAAGACTTCCCTCTGGGATTGGCCGAACATCCAATCTTCTTCTTGTCCTTCTTCTTCCTTCCCAGTTTCATCTCCACTTCATCAATCATATTGAGCTTCCTAGCAAGGAGAGGGGTACTGGATGGGGACGAGGAAGGGGAAGAGATCACGCTGACGACGGGAGAAGAGTACCCAGGAACGGAGGAGTCCCCAACCAGAGGAGCAGATGAACAACCCACAGGGCCATCGAAGAGCACAGGGACAACAGGAAGAGGAGCATTAGACTGAAAGTTGGCAACTTCTGAAGGAGGGCCAGCAGCAGTAGAAGACGGATCATCCACCTGAAACAGGGGATCAAAAGAATTCGAAGTGCTGGTAAAAGCTCTGGCCGAAGAAGCTCCTCGATTGTCGGCCGGAGAAGTTGCTGAACAATGCTGAACGGTGGGAGGAGGCCCAAACTTATCCTGAACTCCTAGGCCAGCAGCCGCAGAAGCAGAAGAATTAAGAACGCCAGCAGCAGAAGCAGAAGAATTAGAAGCTTGTTGGGAAACTTTCGGAATCCAAACCCGTTGGGTCACCCTCTTACAGTTGTTGGGCAAGTGACCAAATTCCTTGCATACTGAACATTTCTTAGGGACCCAGTTGTACTCAATTCTGATTTCCATGCATCCGCCATCATCCAGTTCGATGTCAACAGCATTGGGGAGAGAGTCATCCATATTTATCTCAATGCAAATTCTAGCATAGTTCAGTCGCTTTAAAGAAGAAGTCATAAGATCAGCATGAAGCGGCTTCCCTACCGTGCTGGCGATGTGGCTGAGCCCTTCGTCAGTCCATAGCTCCAGAGGCACATTGTGGAAGTGAACCCATATAGGAACTAGCTTGCAGCCATCCTTAGATAGGTTCATCCCAGGACTCCAACGCTTTAGAAATATGGGTCGTCCTCCGAAATACCATGGACCGCCATCTAATGTTTCATTTAGTCTATCTGAATCAGAGAATTTGAAGAAGAAGAAGCCATTTCCATTACTAAGGACCTCGGACAGACCGAACTTCCCCCAGTGCCGCAGCGCACAGGCGTGAACAAGGGAAAACGGCAGTTTGTCAAGGAAAAATCCGACCAGAGTATTTCTCCAAACAGCTGCACCCTTACGCGCCACATCAGGCGGAAGTTTTAATTTAAGCTTGCCATCATCAGCAATGGGATTAGGCTTTATATATCTCAGTTGCATTTTGGCCTGATCATCTTTGACTATGGACGCCCAGGAAGAAGGAGGCTTGACCGCAGCAACGGAAGTAACACCCGGGAGACAAGAGGAGGAGATCGGGAGAGATGAGCGAGGAGGAGCAGGAGCAACTGACTGAGAATTCTTTAACTTTTGGACTGAATTTGATGAATTCCTTCCGTTAATTGAGGAAATCTGGGCTACTCCGATTGCTGGATATTCTATGTTCAGAGTTTATAAGAAGCTCAAACTTGTGAAGACGGCCTTGAAAGCTCTGTGCCAGACTAAGAACAAGTTAATAAATGGCGATCTAATTCTCATTCGCACCGAGCTTGCTGATCTGCAAGCTTCAATTGCGTCTGGGAATAATAATGTTCATCTGCTGGAGAAGACAATTGATTGTGCCAAGAGACTGTCGCTTGTCTCTAGAGGGAAAGAAAGCTACGCTAGGCAGCGTAGTCGCATTCAGTGGCTGAAAGAAGGAGATCACAATTCAGCTTTCTTTCTCAACTCTATCAAGGGTAGATCCAATGTGAACAAAATTCTGTCTATTCAGAAGGATAATGGGGATTGGATCAGGGATAAGGATCAGATCTCTCGTGAGGTTGTTCATTTCTATAAGTTGCTCCTCGGCTCGGATTGCAAATCTACTTATGATGGCAGCATTATGTCCTGTTTCTTCAAAGAAAGGATCCTATCTCCTGAACAAGCTTCTATGTTAAGCTGCGACTTCTCCGAAGATGAAATCAAATCTGCTTTCTTCAGTCTCCACCCTAATAAATCACCTGGTTCGGACAGTTTCAATGCTTACTTCTTCCATCGGACTTGGCATATTGTGGGAGCTGATATCTCAAAAGCTATTAAGGATTTCTTCTCTAATGGGATTCTCCTCAAGGAAGCAAATTGCACTATTGTGGCTCTCATCCCTAAAGTTCCTAATGCCTCTAAATTAAAGGACTTTAGACCTATTTCATGCTGCAATTCTATCTACAAATGTATTTCAAAGCTCCTTGCTAGTCGTCTTAAAGCAGTTCTTCCGTCTATTATCAACAACGCCCAGTCTGCCTTTGTCCAAGATAGACATATTGGGGACAACATTCTTATGGCCCAGGAGCTAGTTCGTGGATATCATCTCCCTTCGTCAACCCCAAATTGTACTCTCAAAATTGATCTTATGAAGGCTTTTGATTCGGTCCGGTGGGACTTCCTTTGGGATACCCTTCTGCATCTTGGATTCCCTACGATCTTTATCGGCTGGATCAAGGCGTGTGTCACCTCTGCCAAGTACTCTATTTCTATTAATGGGAACTCAATGGTTTCTTTGAAGGGAAGAAAGGCCTCCGTCAAGGTGATCCTATCTCACCTTATTTATTTGTCATTTGCATGGATGTCTTCTCTAGGATTCTTGAGTTTAAAATCCAAGCTTCCACCACTTTCAAATTTCATTGGAGATGCCGAAAATCAAATTTATCTCATCTTTGCTTTGCGGATGACCTGCTGGTTTTCTGTCGGGGGGATCTTAATTCTGTCCAAGTAGTGAAGAATGCCCTTGATACCTTCTCCTCTCTATCGGGCTTAACCCCAAACAGCTCTAAAAGTTCCATCTTTCTCTCGGGTATGACTGCTTCCTCGCAACATGATCTTGCAAACTTCATAGGATACAATATGGGTTCATTTCCTATTAGATATTTGGGGGTTCCTCTCATCTCCTCGAAGCTCAAAGCTTTGGACTGTCAAGCCTTGGTGGATCGTATATTGAAGAGGATCAAGCTCTGGACTAATCGCTTCCTCTCCTATGCTGGAAGGCTTCAACTTATTCAATCAATTATATTCAGTATCCAGACTTTTTGGAGCTCCCACTTTATTCTACCAGTCAAAGTCATCAAAGATATAGAGGGTATTCTCTCTGCTTTCTTATGGAAAGGTACTTCCTTAAGTCACTCTGGTGCTAAAGTTGCTTGGAGTGATATCTCTTGTCCGAAACCCGAAGGAGGATTGGGAATCAAAAAGATTCGTGATTGGAACACTGCCTCCATGACCCGTTATATTTGGCTTCTTTGCCAGCCCTGCTCTAATTCCCTGTGGGCTGCTTGGGTCAAGAGGAATCTGCTGCATAAAGACCACTTCTGGGTGGCAAAAGTTCCTTGGAACTGCTCTTGGACCTGGAGGAAAATCCTAAAGCTTCGGGACAGAATCAGGGCTTTCATCTCCGTCAATGTAGGGAATGGTGGAGATACTTCCCTTTGGTTTGATTCTTGGAGGCCTCTTGGCCCTATTTGTTCCTCCTCTCATGCTAGAGTCATTTCCGACTCCGGACTTGGGATAAATGCAAAGGTTAGTGACATTATTTTTGGCGGCTCATGGAGATGGCCGGTAGCTAATTCTATTGAGCTGATAGCTTTGAAGGAAGACTCTAGATCCCTTGATCCCCCTGATTGCAGCCATCAGGACAAGATTCTTTGGGATGGTTCCCCAGCCTTCTCTATTAAGGGTGTTTGGAATTGCATCCGGACTCCGAGCGGCCGTGTGGACTGGGCGCATCTTCTTTGGTTTCCTCATCATGTGCCTAGGCACTCATTTATTTTATGGCTTGCTATCAGAGGTAGACTCTCTACTCAAGATCGTCTCCATTCCTTTGGTGTTCAAGGTCATCTCTCCTTATCCTGCTTTCTATGCCAAGACCATACAGAGGATCATAGCCATCTATTCTTCAGCTGCCCTTTTTCCTTTCGGATCTGGTCTTCTATTGCCAGTTTGTGCGATTTTGAGCATTATCCTTCATCTGGGAGCTCTTGAGACCGTGGCTCTGCAGGAATATCAAAGGCAAATCCCTTCATTCAATTATTTGCAGACTGGCTTTGGGAGCTTCTTTGTACCTCATTTGGTTTGAAAGGAACTCTCGCAAGCATGGCCAAAGACCTCTTAATGAAGCTGGGATCCTTTCAAAGATTATGGACTCTGTTAGGGCGAGTTTGGATGGTGCTATTTTTCCCAGGAAGGAGGGTCATCAAAAATTGATTGAAAAGTGGCAGCTCCCTCTATCTCGAGCTGAAGCCCTTTGTTTGATTTCTACCGTGACTCCATCACGATTTTTTTTTTTCCTCCGTGACTCCATCACGATTGTTTTTTTCCTTTTTTGGATGTTTCTTCTCTTCCATTAGTCTAAGGATATTTACCTTTTTGGTGGTGTTCCCCATTGCTTCTTTTAGACCTCCGGGAATGCCCCGAGTACCTGTACTTTCAACTCCTTTTCACACTATTAATACATTTCACACCTTTACTTTTCAAAAAAAAAAAAAAGGAAGAATGAAGTGGGCACTCCAAAAAGACTGAATACTAAAGATTACAGATTGTATGAGTTGCAGTCTGCCAGCATAGGAGAGGAAACGATTAGTCCAAACCTTGATCCTCCTTACAATACGGTCAACCAAAGCATGACAATCAAGAGCTTTGAGCTTCATGGAAGTTAGAGGAACACCCAGATATCTGATTGGGAAAGAACCAAGAGAAAATCCCAACAAGTTTGTAAAATCTCGATGGAGATGGACTGAAGCACCCGAGAGGAAAATGAAGCTTTTTGACTTATTAGGAATGAGACCTGAGAGGGAGGAGAAAGTATCAAGAGCATCTTTACCACTCTGATAGAGTTCAAATCTCCGCGGCAGAAAACCATCTGATCATCAGCAAAACAAAGATGTGAAATCTTGGATTTCGGCATCTCAATGAAACTTGAAAGAAGGGGAGGCTTGGATTTTCTGATCAAGGATTCGAGAGAAGATATCCATGCATATAACAAAAAGGTAAGGAGAAATGGGATCACCTTGACGAAGACCTTTCTTTCCAGCAAAGAAACCATTGAGTTCACCATTAATTGCCACAGAATACTTAGCAGAAGAGACACAAGACCGAATCCATCCAATAAATAATGGAGGGAAGCCAAGAAGCTAAAGGGAATCCCAAAGGAAATCCCACCGTACCGAATCGAAAGCCTTCATTAAATCAATCTTTAGAGCACAGCAAGGAGAGGAGGAAGGAGATGATAACCACGGACCAGCTCCTGTGCCAACAGAATGTTATCACCAATATGCCTTCCATGCACAAAAGCAGTTTGTGCATCATTTATAAAAGATGGGAGAACACACTTCAGACGATTGGCAAGGAGCTTTGAGATGCATTTATACACAGTGTTGCAGCAAGAAATCGGTCTGAAGTCCTTCAATTTTGAAGCATTTGGGACCTTAGGAATAAGCGCAATATAGTACAATTAACCTCCTTGAGAAGCAGGCCCTTGGAGAAAAATTCCTTGATAGCGGCAGTGATTTCATCGCCAACGATGGGCCAGGTCTTTTGGAAGAAGAAAGCGTTAAAACCATCAGGGCCTGGAGCTTTGTTAGGATGAAGATCAAAAATAGCCACTTTGATTTCTTCATCAGTGAAGTCGCAGGTTAAATTCCTTATTTGATCAGGAGAGAGAGCAGAATCCACAAACTTTGCAAGAACATCTCTTCCATCATATCTGGTACTACAGTTCGTACCGAGGAGTTGAGTGTAGAAATTGACCACCTCTTGAGCAATCTGATCCTTCTCCCGAATCCAATCTCCATTTTCATTCTGGATACAAAGGATCTTGTTAATATTGTTCCTTCCCTTAATAGAATTGAAGAAAAAGGAAGTGCATTGATCTCCTTCTTTCAACCATTGGATTCTGCTCCTCTGCCTAGCATAGCTCTCCTTCCCAATGCAGGCAAGTGACAGCCTCTTAGTATGGTCTATCTCCTTCTCAAGGAGATCCTTTTCATTGTGACCAGCAGCTATAGATGATTGCAAGCCAGATAGTTCAGAGCGAAGAGAAGCAAGATCACCATTGATAAAAACATTCTTGCTCCTACTCAGATCTTTCAAAGCAGATTTAACAAGTTTCAGCTTTTTGAAAACTCTAAACATGGTATGGCCAACCACAGGGGTGTTCCAAATCTTCTCAATTAACGGATAGAATTCATCAAACTCAGTCCAGAAATTAAATTTAAAAGGAGTTTTGTATAGAGGTAGGGTAATCCCAAGAATCACCACTGCCGGTGAGTGATCAGAAAGACCAAATGGAAGAAATTCAGCATAAGATTGAGCAAAAGAATGGAGCCACAAAGAATTAACAAGAGATCTGTCCAGTTTCCTAAGGATATGCCCATTCGCTCTAGAATTGTGCCAAGTGAAGAGACATCCACCAAATCTTAAGTCATCCAAACCGGCTTCAAACAGGGTATCATACTCATCCATGTAGCAAGGCCACTCTAAGCTACCACCTTTCCTTTCATGTCGAAAACGGATGGCATTGAAGTCCCCCATAACAATCCAAGGCAGTTGAGAAGAAGAATTAGCTGTTTCTTCTGCTAGTGGATTGATCTGCTCTACCAATTCTTTCGACTCTCTGTCTTCGGAGGATTTCCCGACTGTGGCTGTGGATCCAACAGTAGCTGTTGTCGATCGTCTCGTTCAGGAGTTGGCGTTCATGGTCCGATTGGAACTGTACCGGGTGACCCGTTTGCTGTTGACGATCCGTCTGGTACAGGAGCTGTTGACGATCCGATATTTGACGATCCGAATGCATTTGCTACAGTAGCTACAGTGCCATTGGGAAATTCCTCTGTTTCTCTTGTTAGGGACTTCTCCTCCTCTGCTTTATCCCCCCCCTGTTTTGGATGTGAGGATTCTTCTCCTTCCTCGTCTCCTTCGAGCACTCCTCTTCTTGCTAGGAGGCTCAATTTGATTGATGAAGTTGAGAAAAAGCTGGGTCGGCCGAAGAAGGGCAAGAAGAAATGTGGAGGCTCTGGGAAATCCAGTCGGAAGTCACCTTCGGCTTCTTAATGATTAAGCTGGCAACTTGGAACATTAGGGGTCTAAATGATCCCTCTAAGCACAGGGAAATTCGCAACCTTGTGCGCTCTCATAATCTATCATGTATTGCTCTGCTTGAGACGAAGATCAGATCTTGTAATAAGGAGAAAATAGAAAAGTTTTTGATCAAGGGTTGGGACTGCATCAATTCCTACGATGGTGGCGACTCTGGTAGAATCTGGGTGTTCTGGGACCCTAACAAGCTCCGTGCAGATGTAGTTTCCCTTCACGACCAGATCTTCCATCTTCATATCACTATTCTTGGTTCCAATGATAAATTTGCTGTCTCCTTTGCCTACGGCTCCAATGTTCTGACAGCAAGAAGACATCTGTGGGATATTTTGAAGCATCAAGCTACAATCTTTGCCCAGATTCCTTGGCTTGTCATGGGTGACTTCAATGCCATCCGTTACCGCCATGAACGCAAAGGTGGCTCTTCCGACTGGCCTGGTTTCATGGAGGAATTCAATGATGCTCTGTTATCTGCTGGTTTGGACGATCTTCGTTACGGTGGTTGTTTCTTTACTTGGCACAACTCCAGAACCCAGGGCCACATCCTCAGGAAATTGGACAGGGCGATTGTTAACCCTTCCTGGTTCAACGTCTTCTCTCAATCTAATGCTGAATTTCTCCCATATGGTCTTTCGGATCACTCCCCTGCCGTGGTCAATCTTGGAGTTAGTTTGCCTCTTTACAAATCGCCTTTTAAATTCTTTAACTTTGGACTGAATTTGATGAATTCCTTCCGTTAATTGAGGAAATCTGGGCTTACTCCGATTGCTGGATATTCTATGTTCAGAGTTTATAAGAAGCTCAAACTTGTGAAGACGGCCTTGAAAGCTCTATGCCAGACTAAGAACAAGTTAATAAATGGCGATCTAATTCTCATTCGCACCGAGCTTGCTGATCTGCAAGCTTCAATTGCGTCTGGGAATAATGATGTTCATCTGCTGGAGAAGGCAATTGATTGTGCCAAGAGACTGTCGCTTGTCTCTAGAGGGAAAGAAAGCTACGCTAGGCAGCGTAGTCGCATTCAGTGGCTGAAAGAAGGAGATCACAATTCAGCTTTTTTTCTCAACTCTATCAAGGGTAGATCCAATGTGAACAAAATTCTGTCTATTCAGAAGGATAATGGGGATTGGATCAGGGAAAGGATCAGATCTCTCGTGAGGTTGTTCATTTCTATAAGTTGCTCCTCGGCTCGGATTGCAAATCTACTTATGATGGCAGCATTATGTCCTGTTTCTTCAAAGAAAGGATCCTATCTCCTGAACAAGCTTCTATGTTAAGCTGCGACTTCTCCGAAGATGAAATCAAATCTGCTTTCTTCAGTCTCCACCCTAATAAATCACCTGGTCCGGACGGTTTCAATGCTTACTTCTTCCATCGGACTTGGCATATTGTGGGAGCTGATATCTCAAAAGCTATTAAGGATTTCTTCTCTAATGGGATTCTCCTCAAGGAAGCAAATTGCACTATTGTGGCTCTCATCCCTAAAGTTCCTAATGCCTCTAAATTAAAGGACTTTAGACCTATTTCA
>UESW01003674.1:0-11673 GCA_900491605.1 Calamus simplicifolius | reverse complement strand
GGGAAGAAAACCCCCATTGGATTACATCACCAAGGGTTACGCAGCAAGCAATGGAAGAGAATACCCACAGTAATGGTAACCCAACCCACAAAGAAACCAAGCAACTAACAAAGGAGCTCAAAACGAGTGAAAGACAAGATCAATCCAGTAGGGAAGCGGGTAGCTGCCACCTATCTAGCAGCTGAAGATTAGTAGCATTCCTGGGAAACTTTTCTCCCTCAAGCTTTAGCCTAACTGATTCAATGATCTTGGTAACGATGCCGATCTCATTAAGAGGCAACCGCCCATGTATGCGAGAGTTCCTTTCATTCCAAATGTAATAGACAGAAGCTCCCAAAGCCAGCCTGCTAAGAGAGGATTGAAGATTTGCACCATTAATGTTTCTGCTGAGCCACGGCCTCAGACGCTCCCAAGAAGAAGGGTAATGATATAGATTACATTTGCCAGCTATGGACTGCCAAACCCGAAAGGAGAAGGGGCAACTAAAAAATAGATGACCATGGTCCTCAATTCGATCTTGGCATAATGAGCAAGTCATATGACTGAGAATACCAAATGATACCAGGCGGTCCTGAGTAGAAAGTCTACCTCTAATAGCTAGCCATAAAATAAAGGAGTGCCTCGGGATATGATGCTTAAACCAAGTAAGTGAGCCCAATCAACACAGAGGGAAGGAGATCGGAGGATATTCCAACCTTTTTAATGGAGAAAACGGAAGATCCATCCATAAAACCCTATCGTGGGTGCTGCAGTCAGGGGGAGAGAGGGAGCGGGTCTCTTCTTTCAAAGTGATCAGCTCAACCGAATTTGAAACAGGCACTCCCAAGTTCCAAAAGAAATAATAGCACTAACCTTTGCATCCTTTGAAAGACCCGAATCAATAATAACTCTAGCGTGAGTAGAGGAGCAAATGGGACCTTGAGGTTTCCAGTCAAACCAAAGAGAAGTGTTAGAGCCATTCCCCACTTTAACAGAGATGAAATCCTTCACTCTACCCCGCATCTTGAGAATTTCCTCCAAGTCCAAGTGCAGTTCCATGGGACTTTTGCCACCCAGAACTGTTCCTTGTGCAGAAGATTCATCTTTACCCAGGCCGACCATAAGGAGTTGGTACACGGTTGACATAATAACCAAATGTACCGACAAAGAAGCAGCATTCCAATCTCGGACCTTCTTGATTCCCAGACCCCCTCAGCCTTTGGAGTAGAGATATCAGCCCAAGAGACTTTTGCACCATACCGGTTTAAAGAAACACATTCCATAGGAAAGCCGATAGAATACTTTCAATATCCTTGGAGACCTTGCTGGAAGAATGAAATGAGCACACCAATAAGACTGGATGCTGAAGAGGACAGACTGTATGAGTTGCAATCTACCAGCATAGGAGAGAAAACGATTGGTCCAAACCTTGATTCTTCCAATAATACGGTCCACAAGTGCTTGGCAATCAGTAGCTTTAAGCCGTGTGGAGATGAGAGGAACACCAAGGTATTTAATAGGAAAGGAGCCAAGAGAGTAACCCAAGAAATCAACAATGTCACGCTGCAGCTGATCCGAAGCACCCGAAATGAAAACAGAGCATTCGAATTATTTGGGGTGAGTCCAGAAAGGAGGAGAAGGTGTCCAAAGAATCTTTAATTACTCTATCGAGTCCATATCACCCCGGCAGAAAATCATCAAATCATCGGCAAAACATAAGTGTGAAACATTTGATTTCCGGCACGTCCAATGATACTTAAAAGAAGGGGAAACATGGATTTCCGATCAAGGATTCTAGAGAAAATATCCATACAAATGACAAACAAGTAAGGAGAAATAGGATCACCTTGGCGAAGACCTTTCTTTCCTTCGAAGAAGCCATTAAGTTCCCCATTAATAGCCACGGAATACTTTGCAGTGGAGACACAGGTCCTGATCCTCCAATGAACCGTGGAGGAAATCCAAGAAGCTGGAGGGAATCCCAAAGGAAATCCCACCTTACCGAATCAAAAGCCTTCATAAGATCAATCTTTAGAGCACAATTTGAAGAGGATGAAGAGATGATACCCACGGACCAGCTCCTGAGCCAACAGGATGTTATCACCAATGTGCCTCCCTTGAACAAAAGCAGACTGAGCAATATTAATAAAAGAAGGCAGGACAAGCTTCAGCCGGTTAGCAATCAGTTTGGAGATGCACTTATACACAGTATTGCAGCAAGAATAGGCCTAAAGTCCTTCAATTTTGAGGCATTGGGGACCTTAGGGATGAGGGCAATGATCGTGCAATTAACCTCTTTGAGAAGCATCCCCTTAGAAAAGAACTCCTTGATAGCGGAGATAAAATCAGCTCCAACGATGTGCCAAGTCTTATGGAAAAATAAGCATTAAACCCATCCGGACCTGGAGCTTTGTTTGGGTGAAGGCTAAAAATGGCATCTTTTATTTCCACATCAGAAAATTCATTGCTTAGGAAGCTCCTTTGCTCATGAGTCAGAGCACAGCTCACGTATTCCGAAAGACCATCCCGCCAATATAGCTGGTAAAACATTTCGATCCAAGGAGCTGCTTATAATAGTCGACTACCTCAAAAGCAATCTGATTCTTCTCCCGGATCCAATCGCCATTTTCCTTCTGGATGCAGAAAATCTTGTTAACATTGTTCCTTCCTTTAACAGTGTTAAAGAAAAAGGAGGAGCATTGGTCCCCATCTTTCAGCCACTGAATTCTACTTCTTTGCCTGGCATAACTCTCCTTCCCTTTACATGCAAGGGACAGCCTATTAGAGCATTCAACTTCCTTCGCCAAGAGCTCAATGTCATTGTTACCAGCCGCAATGGAAGACTGCACAGCTGCAAGTTCGGAACGAAGAGATGCAAGGTCCCCGTTAATCAAATTGTTCTTGCTCTTGCTCAGAGCCTTCAATGCAACTTTAACAAGTTTAAGCTTTTTGTACAGTCTAAACATGCATGACCAGTCACCGTAGTATTCCAGATTTGCTCTACTAGAGGATAGAATTCATCAAATGAAGACCAGAAGTTAAAAAATTTGAATGGAGGTTTGAATTGAGGAACAGAGATCCCAAGATTAGCCACAACCGTTGCATGATCCGAAAGACCAAAAGGGAGGAATTCAGCATATGAATCAGCAAAAGAGTGAAGCCAAGCCGGGTTCACAAGGGCCCTGTCGAGTTTTCTAAGAATGTGCCCATGGAGTCTGGAATTGTGCCAGGTGAAGAGAGGACCCCCAAATCTCAGATCATCCAAGCCAGCTTCAAGAAGAGAGTCATTAAGATCATTCATAGTATTGGACCACGCACTGCTACCTCCTTTCCTTTCATGGCGATAACGGATGGCATTAAAGTCCCCCATGATAATCCAAGGCAGAAGGGAAAAGACTGTGCTTGATCGATCAAATTTGCCCAGAGCATTTTCCTTGTAGTAGCGTCATTTGCACCATACACAAAAGAAGCAGCAAAACTGACGCCAGAGTCAATAACAGTTAAAGATAGATGAATAGCTTGATCATTTAAAGAAACAATATTAGCTTGAAGAAGCTTAGGATTCCACCAAACCCAGATCCTACCGGTTCCATTACCGTCAAAAGAATTAACGCATTGCCATCCATTGAACATGCCAGATTGAAAATTTCCTTTATTACACTCCTTAATCTTTGTTTCCAGAAGAGCTATACAGGAGAAATGATGGGAATTGACCAGGTATCTGACCTCAGCTTTTTTGGAGAGATCGTTGATACCCCTCACGTTCCAAGCCGCGAGCTTAATCATTTGGAGTTCTGTGGAGGAAACCCCCTGGAGCAGCCAGAATTCCCAGATTTCCTCTTATCCTTCTTCTTCCTTCCCAGCTTTCTCTCAACTTCATCAACAATGATAATCTTCCTAGCAAGGGGTGGAGTGCTAGAAGAGGACGGCAATCCTCACATCCAAAACAGGGGGGGGAAGAGGAGGTGGAGTCCCTAACACGAGGAACAGAGGAAGTTTGAAATGGCACTGTAGCTAGAGGAAACGGATCGTCAAAATTCGGATCTCCCAAAGCTCCTGTAGCAGGCGGATCTATAACAGCTAATGGATCGTTGGCAGGCGCTGTAGCAGGCACTGTAGCAGGCACTGTAGCAGGCACTGTAGCAGCAACTGTAGCTAGAGAAAGCGGATCGTCAGAATTCGGATCTTCAGAATTAGGATCAGGCACTGTAGCAGGCACTGTAGATACTGTAGCAGGCACTGTAGCAGCAACTGTAGCTAGAGAAAGCGGATCGTCAGTATTCGGATCGAGATGTCCTGGTCCAAGCGGATCCACAGCTGCTGTAAACGGATCCTCAGCTAAAGGAACTTCCCGATCTCCAAGCGGACGAAGGCCAGCAAAGCTGTTGATGGAGCTACAAGAATCACGCGCTGGAGAAGGAATCGTTGGAGATGCCATGAGTCTAGATCCAGCCAGAGCCATTGAAAGAGGAGCCTTCTGAACCTTGGGAGGAGAGGAAACATCCAAAATGTGATTTCCCACATGCTGACAATCTCCGTCCGAAGCAGGATTTGGATTAGGAGAGAGGCTTTTGGAATCCATACCTGATGATTAACCTTCTTGCAGATAGAAGGAGGATGCCCAAATTCCTTACACACAGAGCACCTCTTTGGCATCCAATTATACTCAATTTTAATTTCCGAAATGCTCCCATCATCCAATTCTAAGTCAAAGGCTTTAGGGGGGGAAGCATCTATATCAATCTCTATGCATATACGGGCGTAGTTTAAACGCCTCAGTGAGGAAGTCATCCTGTCTGCATGCAGAGGCCTCCCAACCATGCTAGCAATGTAACTGAGGCCTTCCTCCGCCCAATACTCCAAAGGAATATTATAGAAGTGAGCCCAAACAGGAACTTGCTTACAGCCCTCCTTTGTGAGATTCATACACGGACCATCGCTTTAGAAAGATTGGTCTGCCTCCAAAATACCAAGACCCCCTGCCAAAGCATCAGCAATGCGAACTGGGTCCGAGAATTTGAAAAAAAAGAAACCATTTCCATTGCATAGAACTTCCGTAAGCCCAGACTTCCCCCAATGCCTCTGAGCACACCCTTGAACCAAGGAGAAAGGCAGCTTGTCCAGGAAAAATCCCACAATTGTATTTTGCCAGATAGAAAACTCCCTTACGTGCCACTGAAGCAGGGAGCTTAATCCTAACATTACCTTCATCTCCCGAAATCACCGGCTTAATGTAAGAAAGCGCCATAGCAGCAGGACAATCATTGACAAGCGAAGCCCAGGAAGAAGGAGCACAAACTGGATCAGCTGTAGTCCCAAGATCAGTGGAAGAAGAAGCCTTCGGGAGAACAGAACAGGAAGTAACCTTCGGGAGATTAAAAGGGGAAGCCGCAGTGACGTCAGCAGATGAAGACGGGCACAAAGGAATTTGAAATTTAGAATCACCAGAAGGAATTTCTCCTTGCTACTAGGCTTAATCTTAGTCTCAAGCAGAGCTAAACAAGAGAGCTTTTGAGAGTGCACAAAATGGCGAATTTCCGAATGCTTAGATGGATCATTAAGGCCCCGAATATTCCAAGAGCCTAGCTTAATCATTTGGGTTAAAGGAGAGATTCCTCTGGAACAAGCCATCGGGACATCCAGGCAGCTGTCGGATCGGCGGAGACGAGGAAGGAGAAGAATCCTCACATCCAAAACAGGGGGGGGATAAAGCAGAGGAGGAGAAGTCCCTAACAAGAGAAACAGAGGAATTTCCAAATGGGACTGTAGCTACTGTAGCAAATGCATTCGGATCGTCAAATATCGGATCGTCAACAGCTCCTGTACCAGACGGATCGTCACAGCAAACGGATCGACACCCGTACTGTAGCTACTGTAGCAAATGTAATCGGATCGTCAAATAACGGGTCGTAATACTGTAGCTACTGTAGCTACTGTAGCAAATGTAATCGGATCGTCAAATAACGGGTCGTAAAATACTGTAGCAAATTCATAAGAATTGGTAGAGGAGATCAATCCACTAGCAGAAGAAACACGATGAGAGAGAGCCTTTGTAGGATGAAGATGCAGAGCATTGGAGGAAGGGGAGGACATATTCAACACAATACAAGAGATATTTTGAGAGTGAACAAGGTGACGGACCTCCGAGAGCTTTGAGGAATCGTTGAGGCCCCGGATGTTCCAAGAAGCTAGCTTAATCATTTGGAGGACTTTGAAGACTTCCCTCTGGGATTGGCCGAACATCCAATCTTCTTCTTGTCCTTCTTCTTCCTTCCCAGTTTCATCTCCACTTCATCAATCATATTGAGCTTCCTAGCAAGGAGAGGGGTACTGGATGGGGAGGAAGGGGAAGAAATCACGCTGACGACGTCAGAAGAGTGCCCAGGAACGGAGGAGTCCCCAACCAGAGGAGCAGATGAACAACCCACAGGGCCATCGAAGAGCACAGGGACAACAGCAAGAGGAGCATTAGACTGAAAGTTTGCAACTTCTGAAGGAGGACCAGCAACAGTAGAAGACGGATCATCCACCTGAGACAGGGGATCAAAAGAATTCGAAGTGTTGCTAACAACACTGGCCGAAGAAGCACCACAAGTAACGGCCGGTGAAGATGTTGAGCGATGCTGACCGGAGGGAGGAGGCCCAAACTTATCCTGAACTCCTAGGCCGGGGATTAACCCAGACTTGAGAACTCCAGCAGCAGAAGAATTTGTAGGTTGTTGGGAAGCTTTCGGAATCCAAACCCGGTGGATCACCTTCTTACAGTTGTTGGGCAAGTGACCAAATTCCTTGCACACTGAACATCTCTTAGGTACCCAGTTGTACTCAATTCTGATTTCCATGCATCCTCCATCATCCAGTTCAATGTCAACGGCATTAGGGAGAGAGTCATCCATATTGATCTCGATGCAAATTCTAGCATAGTTCAGTCGCTTTAAAGAAGAAGTCATAAGGTCAGCATGAAGCGGCTTCCCTACCGTGCTGGCGATGTGGCTGAGACCTTCGTCAGTCCAGAACTCCAGAGGAACATTGTGGAAATGAACCCATATAGGAACTAGCTTGCAGCCATCCTTAGATAGGTTCATCCCAGGGCTCCAACGCTTTAGAAATATAGGTCTGCCTCCGAAATACCATGGACCTCCGTCCAAAACTTCATTTAATCTATCTGACTCAGTGAATTTGAAGAAGAAGAAACCATTTCCGTTACTGAGGACCTCGGACAGACCTAACTTCCCCCAGTGCCGCAGCGCACAGGCGTGAACAAGAGAAAACGGAAGTTTGTCAAGGAAGAATCCAACCAGAGTATTTTTCCAAACAGCAGCACCCTTAAGCGCCACATCAGGCGGAAGTTTGATTTTGATCTTGCCCTCGTCAGCCATGGGACTGGGCTTTATATATCTCAGATGCATATTGGCCTGATCTTCTTTAACAATAGACGCCCAGGAAGAAGGAGGTTTACCCACAGCAACAGAAGCAGCACCCGGGAGGCAGGAGGAGGAGGAGATCGGGAGAGATGGGCAAGGAGGAGCAGACACACCTGACTGAGAGTTCACGACCAGGGGCGGGAAACAAAGTTCTGAAATTTTGAAATTGGAAGGAGTCGGCAACAGAGCGGAAACGGCTGCAGGAGTCGGCAACAGGGCGGACTCGGAAGCAGGAAGGACCACGGAAGCAGCAGCCGTTGAATTTGACGACCCATCGGGTAATCCGATACTAGAGGTAAGGACCGGATAAACGGATGAAGGGAGCGTCTGAGAGCGCAATGGCGGAGGAAAGCAGTCCTTCGGTCGAAGAACAGCCGCAGAGCTCTCCACGCCAAAACCATTGACAGGGGAGAAGAGAACAGCCGCAGAGCTCTCCGCGCCAACTCCGGAAGCAGGGAGCACATCGGTCGAAGAAGACAACGGAGGAGCATTAGAGAAGCAAGGAGCAGAGCAAATCACCGACGATGAACAATCAGCAAATCCCTGAGGAACCGCCAGAGACGCTCGCGGCAGACAAGAAATGGAACTGGGAGGACCGGGGACATCCCTCGCGAGCTGCAAGCCAGAGCTACAGGAGGAAAGAATAGGAAGAGATGAAGAAACCGTAGAATCCTCATCCCGACATATACCAACCTTTGAGCTCGCAGGAACAGTACTCCGAGGAACAGGAGAGCAAAGATCGAATCTGGAAGCCATGGGATCCAGAAAGCTACAAACCAAGGCCCCGGGAGAACAGAATTGTAGAGAGAGAAGCTCTCACATCGTAGAGAGAGAGAGCAAGCTAGAGCGCTGTAGTGAAGTCATATCCCACAATGTGCCAGGATTTCAGGAAAAAGAAGGCATTGAACCCATCCGGTCCTGGAGCTTTGTTTGGGTGAAGGCTAAACAGAGCATCTTTGATATCATCCTCCGTAAAATCGCAGCATAAATACCTTGATTGCTCAGGAGATAAAACGGAGTCAACATACCCTAAGAGCTCATCTCTTCCGCAGCAACCGGGGCTGCAGTTCGAACCAAGGAGCTGGCTGAAGAAGCTGACAACCTCTTGGGCAATCTGGTCCTTCTCCCGGATCCATTCACCATTGTCCTTCTGGATGCAGTTGATCTTGTTTACATTGATTCGGCCCTTAACAGAATTGAAGAAGAAGGAAGAGCATTGGTCCCCTCTTTCAACCATTGGATCCTACTTCGCTGCCTAGCATAGCTCTCCTTTCCTTTGCAAGCAAGATGGAGCCGATTAACACAAGCAATTTCCTTCTCCAGGATATCCTTCCCGTTATTGCCCGCCACGATAGATGATTGCAAACCAGTAAGCTCGGATCGAAGATGGGCAAGGTCACCGTTGATAAGAGCATTCTTGCGCCTACTAAGATCTCTCAAGGCAGATTTAACAAGTTTAAGCTTTCTATAAAGTTTAAACATGGCATGACCACTAACCTGGGAGTCCCAAATCTTCTCAACCAAAGGGAAAAATTCTTCAAATTCAGTCCAGAAGTTGAAGAATTTAAAAGGAGATTTGAACCGGGGAATAGCAATCCCAAGCTTAACCACAATCGGCGAGTGATCAGACAACCCAAAAGGAAGGAACTCAGCAAACGATTGAGCAAAAGAATGGATCCACAAAGGGTTGACAAGAGCTCTGTCCAGCTTCCTCAAGATGTGCCCGTTCACTCTAGAGTTGTGCCAAGTGAAAAGAGGACCTCCAAATCTCAGATCATCCAAACCGGCTTCAAAGAGAACATCTTTTTTTTTTTTTTGAAAAGTGAAGTATGAAATTTATAAGTAAAGGAGAGTTAAGTACAAGAAAAGGGGCATACCCCGGATAAGACAAGTAAGAACAGTAGAAACCTAAAACAACAGGTAAAGACATCTCACACGAGATGAAAGCACAATCGTGATGGAGTCACGGTAGAAATCATAAACAAAGGGCATCAGCTCGAGATTGAGGAAGGGAGTTGCCATTTTTCAATCAATCTTTGATGACCCTCCTTCCTGGGAAAATTAGCACCATCCAAACTCGCCCTAACAGAGTCCATAATCTTTGAAAGGATCCCAGCTTCATTAAGAGGTCTTTGGCCATGCTTGCGAGAGTTCCTTTCAAACCAAATGAGGTACAAAGAAGCTCCCAAAGCTAGTCTGCAAATAATTGAATGAAGGGATTTGCCTTTGATATTCCTGTAGAGCCATGGTCTCAAGAGCTCCCAAGATGAAGGATAATGCTCAAAATCGCACAAACTGGCAATAGAAGACCAGATCCGAAAGGAAAAAGGGCAGCTGAAAAATAGATGGCTATGATCCTCTGGATGGTCTTGGCATAGAAAGCAGGATAAGGAGAGATGACCTTGAACACCAAAGGAATGGAGACGATCTTGAGTAGAGAGTCTACCTTTGATAGCAAGCCATAAAATAAATGAGTGCCTAGCACATGATGAGGAAACCAAAGAAGATGCGCCCAGTCCACACGGCCGCTCGGAGTCCGGATGCAATTCCAAACACCCTTAATAGAGAAGGCTGGGGAACCGTTCCAAAGAATCTTGTCCTGATGGCTGCAATCAGGGGGATCAAGGGATCTAGAGTCTTCCTTCAAAGCTATCAGCTCAATAGAATTAGCTACCGGCCATCTCCATGAGCCGCCAAAATAATGTCACTAACCTTTGCATTTATCCCAAGTCCGGAGTCGGAAATGACTCTAGCATGTGAGGAGGAACAAATAGGGCCAAGAGGCCTCCAAGAATCAAACCAAAGGGAAGTATCTCCACCATTCCCTACATTGACGGAGATGAAAGCCCTGATTCTGTCCCGAGCTTCAAAGAGAACATCATTTAGATCATTCATAAAACTGGGCCACTCACAACTGCCTCCTTTTCTTTCATGTCTATAACGGATGCATTAAAATCACCCAGAATAATCCATGGCACATGAGAAAAAGACTTTGCTTTGTCTTTCAAAATGGCCCAAAGCTGCTTTCTGGCCGTAGCATCAGAAGCTCCATAAACAAACGAGGCAGCGAACTTAACACCACTATCCCGAATAGTAATAGAGAGGTGAATGATCTGATCATGCATAGAAACAACCTCAGCATGAAGGAGTTTTGGGTTCCACCAAATCCAAATCCTTCCGGAGCTATCACCATCATAGCAATTAACACAATTCCAGCCTTTGATCAGGCAGGATTGAAGTTTCTCTTATTACAATCCTTGATCTTTGTCTCGAGAAGAGCGAGACAAGAGAGGTTCTGGACTGAACAAGATGACGGATCTCCGAATGCTTAGCAGGGTCATTTAGACCCGAATATTCCAAGCAGCTAATTTAAACATTTGGAGTCCAATGAGGTTTTCCCACTGGAGATACTAGAGCTCCAGTTCTTCTTCTTATCCTTCTTCTTCCTTCCCAGTTTTCTCTCAACTTCATCAATCATGATAATTTCCTTGCAAGAAGAGGAGTACATGAAGGGGACGAAAGAGGAGAAGAGTCCCCGCGCCAGCAGTGGAGGAAGTCTCCAAGTAGCAGGTGGAGCCTTCCGCATGAGGAGCAATAAAATCACCTTTCGGGTCTATACCATCCTCAATAGCAACATCAGGGCATCGAGAGGGTCCTCAGAAATAGAAGTAGAGATGGGACCCTTTGTAGTGGACGTAGCATCAGTAACAGAGGTGACTACTTTAGGAGCACACTCAGCGTCCACAATGGATGCAGTTTGATCAGCATCCAAGAGAAGGGCATTGAAAGAATTTTTTTTTTTTTTGAAAAGTGAAGTATAAAATTTATAAGTAAAGGAGAGTTAAGTACATAAGACGGGGCATACCCGGATAAGACAAGTAAGAACGGTAGAAACCTAAACAACAGGTGAAGACATCTCACACGAGATGAAAGCTAAGAAAGACAATATCAAAATATCCCCAGCGTCAGGTTGTCATCGGAGAAGGGTATCGGGAAGTTGCCCATTTTGAATCAGCTGCCGATTAACAGGATTAAAAGGGAATTTAGAGCCATCCAACTTCTGCTGATAGATTCCATGATTGAAGTGACGATTCCTCGCTCATTATGAAATATACGTCCATGTTTGCGAGAGTTTCTTTCCATCCATATGAAATAGATTGTAGCTCCCAAGGCAAGCTTCCTAAAGTGGACAAAAGCGAAGATCCTTTTATATCACAGCACAGCCTCGGCCACAGGGTCTCCAAGAATAAGGATAAGGCAAAAGATCGCA
>UESW01003673.1:13780-49768 GCA_900491605.1 Calamus simplicifolius | reverse complement strand
TTACTTCAATCTTTTCCTTAATTATTCAATAATTAAAGTTGACGAAGTCTTCGGGAGATGTGAACAGAACCGGGTTCGACTCCAATCGACCCATTCTTCTGGGTTAACGTTGGGCAATGCAATGAAATCTAACTATGATCTGCCGTAACCAAGAAAACTTCATGGTGGAAGGAACCAAGTGGGATACGATTGGTTCCATATAAGGTGGATACGATTGGTTCCATATAAGGTGGAATATTAATATTAATATTCCTAAGGAGAAACTAAACTATTTTTGAGGATACACTAATTTATTTATGAGACATGGCGTGAGGTGCAAGGTGGCTTCCTCAATCATCATATTTACGACCATTTTTTTATTCAGATGCGACGTGGAAATTAAGCGAGAAGAACACGTCTATTTTGGAGCCGTGCATCACCGAAAATCCCCGTAAGCTGTGGGAATTTTTGCTTCGAAACACAATGCATCCAGCCAGTTATGAGCTGCCTTGACCAGCCTTCGGATCGGTCATTTCAGAGATATTTTTAGAATCAAAATAACTTGAATTTAATAGATTAAATCGAATCAGATTAGAAATTTAATTTTATTTTGATTCAGTGATTATGAAATCAATTTTTTCATAAAATTTATGGAATCAAATAATAATTTAATTATTTATAAAAAATATATACCTGTCGGATAGCATGATTATTCATAAATATTTATTGGTAACTCAAATTTAACTATAATATCCGTTTATTTTAAAAAAATTAAATGAAATCGGACTAATGCTTTTGTTTTAAAAAATTTTAAACAGAAACTAATTTGATAGATTAAAAAAATGATTCAAATTAAATCAAAGTTATAGATTGAACGGTTTGATCGGCTTAGTTACATATTCTTGATCTTGACTAAGTTGTTGTTCGGCCATTTCCAAAGCAGAGCGAAGTTGGAGCGTGAGACGTTGACCATGCCTTTTTTTTTCCCAAGCAAAGGAAGGAAAAAAAAAAAAAAAAAAGACCAGGGCGAAGTCTTTTAATGGTGAAAATTAAAGAATAATGACTCATTTGTCAACTTGCAATATTTATTGTTAATACTTGGTAAGTTAATTATTTTTCATCAACTTGCAATATTTAGTGTATGCATTCAATTCATTTGCATATCACCTTCCTCGTCAAAGCAATTAATGCTTGGCATAGACGGCAAAGTTGGGACTTCTACCATTTTCTCGGTGCAAGATGCCAGTCAAACCTAATCTTTTTTTTTAAATAATAATAAGTACATACCATGTACTTCGGCATTATAATTAAAATTAAAATTAAAATCAAGTTTCATTGAAATTAGAATTAAATTCATGCATTTCTAATTGGCCTGCTTTGGCACATACAAAAATCAGAATCATAATATTAAGTACATATGATATGTGTAAAATTAAACTTGATGACGCCAAGTCACCTTCTTCAAGCGTCGGGAAAGACGGACGTCTTTCTCTCCAGACCCCTGCAAGAAAAAAGTCCCCGGAGACCGGATGCTCCGGTGGGGATCATTCGATGCTCAAGTTAGTCACTTGGGATCAGACGAGAACTGCTCAGTAGAAGGGAGCTGAAACAGTTAGGGTTTTAGCTAGTAGGAAGAAAACTAGAAAACCAGAGTTCAAGGATCCTACTCACAGCGCGGGCGCATGCTTTTATACCTGTTCGAATGTCCCATCTTTCTGTTTCGGAAGATTGCTGTCGTACCGTTACCGTGCGCACCGGAGGCGTCCTGCGTTACCTGTCAATATGGCCTTACAGGTGTCTAGCAGCTACGGTTGAATTTGGTGCGCGCCGTTGCTTGACATGACCGCGCACAGTTGCAAGTGGTAGTGAATCGTACTCCATAACGGGGCATGGTCACGCACAGTGACACATGCAATGCACCATACGCCATTATGAGGTATGGCCGTTAGCAGCCACGAGCGCACGGCGGACCACGTGGGTGCGCCAGGTGGCCCGAAGTTATCGTTTGGTTCGAAGGCCGGTTCACGTACTGAACGTTGCTCCCGCACCCTGAGACCGAAGGGGGTCTCAGGGGTGAGATGACGTTTGTGCACCCCGAGACCGGAGGGGGGTCTCGGGGCTGAGATGCAGTGGCCTCACTCCGAGACCGGAGGGGGGTCTCGGGGTTGAGATGCAGTGACCTCACCTCGAGACCGGAGGGGGTCTCGGGGGTGAGATGATGCTTGTGCACCCCGAGACCGGAGGGGGGGTCTCGGGGTTGAGATGCAGTGACCTCACCCCGAGACCGGAGGGGGTCTCGGGGGTGAGATGATGCTTATGCACCCTGAGACCGGAGGGGGGGTCTCGGGGTTGAGATGCATGACCTCACCCCGAGACCGGAGGGGGTCTCGGGGGTGAGATGATGCTTGTGCACCCCGAGACCGGAGGGGGTCTCGGGGTTGAGATGCAGTGACCTCACCCCGAGACCGGAGGGGGTCTCGGGGGTGAGATGATGCTTGTGCACCCCAAGACCGAGGGGGTCTCGGGGTTAAGATGCAGTGACCTCCCCGAGACCGAAGGGGGTCTTGGGGGTGAGATGATGCTTGTGCACCTCGAGACCGGAGGGGGGTCTCGGTAATTTTATAGTGTCTAGGTAATTTTATAAAATCAACGAGTGAGAGCCTTTTGAATGGTTGGTTTTCCCATAATGCATTTAGATACTAATGAAAAGAAACTTTTTCTTGTAGTGTACTTAGCTCTTTGTTGGAGGAATTTGTCTCCTTCTGCTTCGTTTTGGGAGGCTCCACGTTTGTGGCTTTTGTTGGTGAGCTTGGAGGGGCTCTTTACTTTTGGCGTGAAGTTTAGAGGTGGGTGCCCGTCAACTGTGAGCTGAGGAGTTGGCCTCTCCAGCTGTGAGCTGTCATGGGGCTTCTTGATAGCTGAAAGTAACCAGTGATATGTTGCAAGTGTACAATTTAAATGAAGGTATTATCCGACTGGCCATTGGCCGCTAATGCAGAGTTGAAGCCGCTGAGGCTGAAATGAAGCCGTTGAGGCTGTGACGAAGCCGCTGAGGTAAAGTTGAGGCCATTGAAAGCCTTTTTAACCCCGAAGGGTGACCTGAGAGTTGAAAGTCGTCAGGAGCCTTTTTAACCCCGAAGGGTGACCTGAGAGTTAAAAGTCGTCAGGAGCCTTTTTAACCCCGAAGGGTGACCTGAGAGTTGAAAGTCGTCAGGAGCCTTTTGCTTTAAAGAAATTGGTCTCCTTCTGCAGAGTTGATGACCTGCCCCCCAGGAACCGTGTTGATTGAAGGCGGGGGGGGGGGGGGGACCAGTGCTGAAATCCAAGGGCAGCTGGAATGGAATCCGCAGGAGGTCTTGGGCTTGGATTGCCGACGCGGAGCTGGGCTTGAGTGTGCCGACGCTGAGCCGGGCTTGAGTGTCGACGGAGCCGGGCTTGGAGGTGCCGACGCGGAGCCGGGCTTGGAGTGTGCCGACGCGGAGCGGGCTTGAATGTGCCGACGCGGAGCCGGGCTTGAATGTGCCGACGCGGAGCCGGGCTTGAGTGTGCCGACGCGGAGCCGGGCTTGAGTGTGCCGATGCGGAGCCGGGCTTGAGTGTGCCGACACGGAGCCAGGCTTGAAGGTGCCCGCGGAGCCGGGCTTGGAGGTGCCGACGCAGAGCCAGGCTTGAAGTGCCGGTGCGGAACCGGTCTTTTTGTGCCGACGCGGAGTCGGTCTTAAGTTGCCGGTGCGGAACCGGTCTTTCTGTGTCGACGCGGAGCCGGTCTTATGTTACCGGTGCAGAACCGGTCTTTGGTGCCGATATGGAGTCGGTCTTTGGTCTTTTGAGACGCCCATGCGAGGTTGGTCTTGAATGCTAATGCAGAGTCGGTCTCCCCTGCATGACATTTTTAAGTATCAATGAAAGAAATACTGTCTTAAGTGCAGCGTACTTAGCTCTTGCGGCACCCCTGCTTTCCTTCTACAGACTTGAGCGCTCCCACTGGTGGTCTGCCCCTCGGGGAATCAAATTGGTTGAAGTGGAGGTACCGCTGCCCTTACTTGGGCCTCCCTTTGTGTCGCCGTCCATAGGAGAGAAGGCTGCTTGGGCGGCGAGTGATGGCTCTCTAAGCTTTAAGTCGTTGGTGAGCTTGAGGATGGTGGACCTCTTGCTGGGGAGATTCCCAGCAGGATGAAGGATGGCTGGCCTGGGCAGTGACCATAAAGCGAGTGGAAGCTTTTGCTCGCTGTTGCGTGGTCATGAGATGTTGCCTCCGAGGCTTTTGCTCAGCTCGTTGAAGGTGCCCCCCAGCATAACTGGTGAAAGCTTTCCGGATTCTTATCATCACCATCTTTACGATCCACCATTTTGATAAAAATGGGATGAGATCTGCAAACCAGCATCGCTGACCGCCCCCCTTCCTGGCGCACTAATCTGATGCGGACAAATCAACCGTATTGAGCGATGGGCATGCTGAGGTTTGTCGTGGGCTTCCAAGTGGGATGGAGGGGTCGTCTTCCTTCTTCGGAACCCTGCAAGAAGTCCTCGGCCGGTGCTCCCGGCGAGGACCCTCCGACGCTCAAGTTAGTAAACTTGTCGCTCAGTTATGTAGTAGTGAGATAGGAGTTGAGAGATAGAGAGCGATAGATCGGGAGAGAGGGAGCTCCCCTTGCATTGAGCTCGGGTCCTCCTCTTATACCTGTTTGGGGGGTCCCGTTTACCTCGTTCTGTTGGAACCATTGAATCTTCCTTGTTGAGATAAGTTTCTTTGAACGGCGAGTGGTTAAGCCGTTGCTGGATGAGGGCCGCTTGTAGCGGTAACTGCCGATCGTGGCAGCACTTGCCCGTGATTTCAGTGAGTGAGGTACATGGCAATAGACCCCGAATCTCGGGATCCGTTGCCTGAGGCGAGTCATTGTGTATGCGAAAAAGGCACCAAGTTAGGACCGGAGCCGTTGCTGGAGGCCAAAGCCAAAGGCCATCGCTGGAGGCTAGAACCGAAGGCCGGAGCCAAAGGCCGGAGCCGTGGGCCATCGCTAGAGGCCGGAGCCAAAGGCCAGAGCCAAAGGCCGGAGCCGAAGGCCGTCACTGGAGGCCGGAGCCAAAGGCCGTCGCGGGAGGCCGGAGCCAAAGGCCGTCGCTGGAGGCCGGAGCCGAAGGCCGGAGCCGAGGGCCGTCGCTGGAGGCCGGAGCCAAAGGCCGTCGCGGGAGGCCGGAGCCAAAGGCCGTCGCTGGAGGCCAGAGCCAAAGGCCGGAGCCAAAGGCCATCGCTGGAGGCCGGAGCCAAAGTTCCTTTTCTGGGTTTTGCTGTCACATCATTATCCAGAAATCGTGTAAAAGATAATACCACCCAGGGGAGACGGTCAGCCGTATCAACCATTATTGCCGACAGATCACCGGCCTCGAGCGTCCGCGAGCCTCCATCCTCCAGCGAGCTCCTCGCGCCTGCAGGCTTGCAAACAAGTCCCGGGGGCCGAAAATTCCGGCGGGGAGCCTCCGACGCTCAAGTCAGTGCTCTAGGCAATGGCCGTGAGCTTGTGGTAGCTCGAAAGAGAGAGGCTCAGAGACAGGAGCTCTCCTTGTGAGCATTTAGGAGTGTTATGAGTGTGTTACCTAGTCGGGGTCCCTCTTACCCTTTTTATAGATACCTGGAGTCTGTGGGCCTGGGGCGTGATCACTTGTCAGAGTAGGTGGTCGCAGGCATGGCCGATCGTTACGGCGCTTGCCAAACATGTCCCCTATGTCACCTTTTTGGTTGTCCTACGCAGACAGTGATGGGTGATAAAGTTAGTGGGTCCCAAGGTATAGCCGTTGGGGGAGAAGGATGATGTTGAGTTGAAGCCAACTGTCCCTCGTAGAGTGTTGAGTATAGAGTGCTTGCGTGGCCCTGCTCATGCCCTTGGATGAGCTTGCATGGCACTGTTAACGGCGAGGGAGCTTAGCAGCTTGGAGGTGTCGGCCATGGAGGTGTCGGCCTTAGAGGTGTGGCCTTGGAGTTGTCGGCCTCGGAGGTGTCAGCCATGGAGTTGTCGGCCATGGAGCTGTCAGCTGTCGGCCTTGGAGGTGTCGGCCTTGGAGCATCGGCCTTGGAGCTGTCGGCCTTGGAGCTGTCAGCCATGGAGCTATCGGCCTTGGAGGTGTCGGCCATGGAGCTATCGGCTTTGGAGTTGTCGTCGGCCTTGGAGGTGTCGGCCATGGAGCTGTCGGCCTTGGAGCTGTCGGCCTTGGAGGTGTCGGCCATGGAGGATGGCCGAAGGGCTCTTTGGAGGCCGAAGGGGGGGCTCCGTCAGTTTCCTTCACGATTCTCTAATGGCGTTGGATCAGCCATATCAATCCTGATTGGCCAGCGTCTGAAAAACACAACGGTGCGTATATTATATCCATACATTTTAGCTGAAATTAGGAAATAAAAAGTAAAAAATAAAAAATAGTTTTCCAATGAAAGAGTAAGAATATTAAAAATAAGTACCATCTTCCTTTCCAATTAAATGCAGAAAAATGAAAAAACAAAAATTTCATCCCTCACATCTTTCAAACCACTACAACAAATTTTCGGTGTAGCAACGCTCTTTTATAGACGCTAGGGTGGAGCGTCGGGGGGGCCCGAATCATTCCAAATCATCCCGATGCTTGTTTAAAGCGTCTGGTCTGCGTCGGCATTGGACTCCTAAAATATCTTCTCCCGGCCGTAGCTTCCTCTCAAGCGTTCCTCTAAGATCCAATGCCCTAGCTTCTCTTAGATCCAATGCCCTAGCTTCCTCTCAAGCGTCGTCCCCGAGCTCCCAGAGCTTTCCTTCAAACCGAGCTTTCGTCCGAAGCCCTAGCTCTCCGTGCTCCCTCTTCCTTCGAACGCTGCCCTCGACGCCTTCCTGCCTCTTCCATCAAACCGAGCAGCTCTTCCAGCCCAATCTTCCTCCCTGCCTCTTCCTTCTCCGTGCGGCACCGGTTTTCTTGCCGTCAATCCAACGATATCGAGGCGACTCCATTATCTACGGTTAGGGTTCGGACCTTTCCTTACTCTCTCTCTCTATTTCCCTTTGATTCGGCTCTGGGTGTTCTCCTTGCCACTTCATAGTGTGCGTACAGTTGGTGGAAGGAATTATAAGAGTCGAGGACCTTCCAACTTCCCACTTATTTCTCACCTTCTCCGTCACGGTGCCGGCACCCAGCCGATCAAATTCAAGGTGAGTCTCTCACTCCTCTCTGCGCCCCCCCAGTCTACTGGTCTCTTTGTGCTGCAGCTCCTTGCTCCGAGCCTTCTTTCGTGTTTGGTTGTCTCTTTAATTTTGCGTCTACGCCATCTGTTTCGAGCTTTGTGGAATTAGCTTGAAAGATTTTAAATAATAATAATAATAATAGTAAAAGGTGATGATAAATTCTCATATGCTTTTTTAGATCATTGTAACGATGTCTTTTTCGGGGTTATAGATCCTTATTAGATATGTCTTCACAAGCTCCTAAATTATCTTCATAAATATGCTAGCATCTATGATCATTTTTCTTTTTCTTTATATTTCTTTTTTTTAATGGAATGGTAGTTTGAGTCATCGGACAAACCAGCGTGTTCGATATTAACACTAGGATTTCCAAACACTAGGATTTCCAAACAGTGGTTTCAGTTTGAAGTCTTTGTACTGATATGACTGATCCCGTGTCGTCAGAATAAAAGGTAACAGCAGCTAACGGAGATCACCATCTCCCGACCCCGGGACCCCCTCCGGTCTCGGGGTGCACCAGCATCATCTCTCGACCCCGAGACCCCTCCGGTCTCGGGGTGGGATCATCATCTCTTGACCCCGAGACCCCCTCCGTCTCGGGGTGGGACCAGCATCATCCCACCCCCGGGACCCCGGTCTCCCAGCATCATACCCCGGACCCCTTCGGTCTCGGGTGGGATCATCATCTCTCGACCCCGAGACCCCTCCGGTCTCGGGGTGGGTGAGACCCCTCCGGTCTGGGTGGGATCATCATCTCTTGACCCCGAGACCCCCTCCGGTCTCGGGGTGGGATCATATCTCCACCCCGAGACCCCTCCGGTCTCGGGGTGGGATCATCATCTCTCGACCCCGAGACCCCTCCGGTCTCGGGTACAGCATCATCCCACCCCGAGACCCCTCCGGTCTCGGGGTGGGATCATCATCTCTCGACCCCGAGACCCCCTCCGGTCTCGGGGTGCACCAGCATCATCCCACCCCCGAGACCCCCTCCGGTCTCGGGGTGGGATCATCATCTCTCGACCCCGAGACCCCCTCCGGTCTCGGGTGGGACCAGCATCATCCCACCCCCGAGACCCCTCCGGTCTCGGGGTGGATCATCATCTCGACCCCGAGACCCCTCCGGTCTCGGGGTGGGATCATCATCTCTCGACCCCGAGACCCCCTCCGGTCGGGGTGGGATCATCATCTCTCGACCCCGAGACCCCCTCGGTCTCGGGGTGCACCAGCATCCCACCCCCGGGACCCTTCAGTCTCGGGGTGGGACCACCATATCTCTACCCCGAGACCCCCTCCGGTCTCGGTGTACGTGGGTATCATCAGCGGTAGCATGCACCGACCTTCGACCAAATGACAGCTCCGGCCACATGGCGCGCCCACGTGATTCTCCGTACGCCCGTGATTGCCCCGTTACGGAGGGCCATGCCTCATAACGGCGTATGGTGCACTGCATGTTCCTGTGCGTGACCGTGCTCCGTTACGGCGTACGATTCGCTACCACTGCGACTGTGCGCGGTCATATCAAGCAACGGCGCGCACCAAATACCACCAGCTGTTAGACACGTGATATCATGTTGACAGGTAGCGGGATGCCTCCGGTGCACACAGTGATGGTACGATGATCTTTCGAACAGTAAGATGGGATATTCGGACAGGTATAAAAGCACGCGCCCGCACTGTAAGTAGGGATCCGAACTCTGGTTTTCTAGCTTTCTTCCTCCTAGCAAAACCCTAACTGTCTCAGCTCCTTCCGCTGAGCGGTTCTTGTCTGATCCCAAGTGACTGACTTGAGCGTCGGAGGGTCCCCACCGGAATCCGGTCTCGGGGACTTTTCTTGCAGGGGTCCGAGAGAAGGACGTCCGTCTTCCCCGACGTTTGAAGAAGGTGACTTGGCGTCATCAGATTGGCGCGCCAGGAAGGGGGGAAGAAAAAAGACATCGAACCAGCAGCTTACTTTTCTCTCTTCAAGCTCTTGAAGCCATGGTGACGACCCGGACGAAGGGAGTTTCTGCCGGTGCGCTGGGGGGCAGCGCCGCGGGGCCGGTCCACCCGCGGAGGCCCCCCCGGCTCTCGCAGCCAGTATTCCGGAGCCGCTGCACCCCCGGGGGGCAGGCCTTCTGCTCCTCAGGTCGATGTCCCGCGCCTGCTCGCAACAGCTCCAAGAAGATCGATTCACGCCCTGGCCACGCAAGTCCAGTCTTTGGCGGCGGCGGTTCAGGGCCTGCAGCACCAGCAGGCGGCCGCAGCAGCCGGAGCCGAATCCATCTGTCCCAGGGGTGGTGCAACCCAGCCAGCATTCCTCCGGAGGAGATCGCCGGTTCCTGGGATCGCCACCATCGATCTCCGGCCAAGCCTCACCACCGCGAAGCCTCTAAGAGACACCGGTCTCCTTCCCGCCACGCTAGTGTCTCTCCTAAGCGGCGGCATGGGAAGGAGGCGGAGCGCCCCGCCGGCATCGCCGTCCCCGTTCTTTCTTCCGAATCTTCGGGGAGGGCTCCTTTGATGGCCGGATGCCTCGTCGAGCCGAGCGTCGACTCGAGGAGTATAATCAGAGGCTGGAGGAGCTTAGCCGTCGGATCACCCACCTGCCAGAAACAGACTACGACAGCCGGCCTCCCTTGTCTCGCCGCATCATGGAGGAGCCCATCTCCACCAGGTTCCGCCTTCCCCAGCTAGATCCATACGATGGACCACAGACCCCCTGGACCATTTGGAAAGCTATAAGGTCTCATGCAAGTCCAGGGGGCCACTGACTCACTCATGTGCATTGCCTTCCCGGCCACCCTGAAGAAGGCTGCCGAGCTTGGTACTCCCGTCTGCCACCACGAAGCATCGATTCCTTCCGCCAGTTGGAGAGGGCTTTCTTGGCCCATTTTGATGCCTGCCGGAAGATTCCAAGGGTGGCGGACAGTCTCTTCGCCGTCCAGCAGAAGAGCGGCGAGTCCCTGCGGGACTATGTCGCTCGGTTTAAAGAAGCAGCTCTGGAGGTCTACAACCTTGAAGACTCGGTGGCCACCTTGGCCTTGAAGCGGGGGCTCCGCCCGTCTCGCTTCGCGTACTCCTTGACAAGAAGCCGCGGGCTCCTACTCGAGCTTCTGATCCGGGCCCAGAAGTACATCCGGGCTGACGAGGCCGACTTTTCCCGCGCGAGGCTGGTGGGAACGTCCCCAAGAAGCCGGCCCGCCGGAACCTGCAGAAGCTCGCCCCAGGAGACCTGAGCCTCCTCGCCGGCCAGACAACCGTCCCCGAGCCCCTGCACCAAGAGACGGACCCTACACCCCACTGCTCGCCCCGATATCTCAGATCCTGCTCGAGATTGAAGGGGAGTCTTATCTGCAGCGCCCTCCTCCCATGAACCCGAAGATCCCTCGGAACAAGAACCTCTACTGCCGCTACCACCGGGATCACGGCCATGACACCGACGAGTGCCGCCAGCTGAAGAAGGCTATTGAAGACCTTATCCAGCGGGGCCACCTGGGAAAGTTCGTCCAGAGGAACAACCCGGGAGCTCCTGGCCCGTCAGCGCCCCCGCCGCCGGTGATCGACAATGCCCCGACGGAGAAGACGGTGGCAATGATTTCCTGGGGGGCAGGAGGCCCGTCGAAGAGGCCAAGAGGGGAGGGGGAGTCGGAGTCTGTAATTCCTTTCTTTCGAAAAGGACTTAGATGGGGTAGTGAACAAAAATGATGATAGCGTCGTCGTGTCTATGACGATCGCTAACATCCTGTAAAAAGAATTCTAGTTGACAGTGGGAGTTCTGTGGATGTTTTGAACTACGATGCCTTTGTTCGTATGAACCTGTCACCTGATCTGCTCCGACCTGTCGCCACGCCTCTGATGGGATTACAGGAGATTCTGTAAAAGTTGAGGGGGAGGTCACTCTCCCTGTGACGGCTGGCACAGCCCCGTGTCAAAGCACTGTTTTCATGAAGTTCTTGGTGGTTCGCGTGCCCCTCGCATACAACGCGATCCTCGGAGGCCCGGGCTCAACCTCTTGGATGCTGTCATATCCACTAAGAGGCTCCTCGTGAGGTTTCCACCGCAGAAGGAGTCGGGGAGATGCGGGGAGAGCAGAATCCACCAACACTTTGCTATCACTTGGCCCCTAGTCCGCAGGGGACGGCACCCGCACCGTACCTGAGACGCTGGATCCCCGAGACCTGGAGAAAAGGGGAGAGCCAGCCGAGCGGCTGCTTACTTTTCCCCTCGGGGAGGACCCGTGCGAACAGTCCGGATTGGAGCCCTTACCGGAGGAGGCTCGTGACCGACTCCTCACCTTTCTGCGGGCTAATGCGGATGTCTTCGCTGGTCGGCGTCCGACATGCCAGGGATTCCAGAGGAGGTGATTACCACCAACTTAACATTCGGCCGGGGTGCCGACCTATCCGGCAGAAGAAAAGGAGTTTTGCCCCCGACCGACAAAAGGCCATGGATGAGGAGGTGCGGAAGCTGCTGGCGGCCGGTCACATCCGCGAGGTGCATTACCCGGACTGGCTGGCGAATGTCGTGATGGTTCGCAAGGCCAGTGGGAGCTGGAGGATGTGCGTGGACTTCACCGACCTCAACAAGGCGTGCCCCAAAGACAGCTTCCGCTGCCCCGGATCGACCAGCTGGTGGACGCCACGTCCGGGCATGAGACCCTTAGTTTCATGGATGCATTCTCGGGGTATAATCAAATCAAGATGAACCCGGCGGATGAAGAAGCAACTTCCTTTATCACAGAAAAGGGGATTTACTGTTACAGGTGATGCCTTTTGGGTTGAAAAATGCCGGGGCCACTTATCAAAGATTGATGAATAAGGTCTTTGAGGACCAGATAGGGCGCAACATGGAGGTGTATGTGGATGACATGCTGACCAAGAGCACCAGTGCAGTGACCATGTCGCGACCTCGAGGAGACCTTCAACAACTTGCGCCGGTATCGGATGAGGCTTAACCCCCACAAATGCACCTTTGGAGTGGCAGCAGGCAAGTTCCTGGGTTTTATGGTGACCCAGCGAGGGATGAAGCCAACCCTGACAAGATCAGGGCTATCTTGGAGATGAGGCCCCAGCCAACAAGAAGGAGGTGCAACGCCTGACGGGGAGGGTGGCGGCCTTGAGTCGTTTCATGTCAAGGTCGGCAGAAAGGTGCCTGCCCTTCTTTAAGGCGCTGCGCAAGGTCAATGGCTTCGAATGGACAAAGGAGTGTCAGGGTGCCTTTGAGGAGTTGAAGCAGTTTCTATCCACTCCCCCGCTGTTGTCCAAGCCTAAGAATGGAGAGGAGCTCTTCCTATATCTTGCAGCCTCCCCCGAGGCTGTCAGCTCTGTGCTCGTGCGCATGGATGCCGATGGGGTTCAGAAGCCAATCTATTACACCAGCAAAGTACTCCATGACGCCGAGACCAGTACTCGAGAACCGAGAAGATTATTTTTGCCTTGGTGGTCTCTGCTCAACGCTTCCGACCTTATTTCCAAGCTCATCCCATCGTGGTGCTCACGGACCAGCCTCTTCGAACCATCTTATCTCGCCCCGACACCTCCGGTCGGTTGGCCAAATGGGCCATTAAACTAAGTGAGTTTGATCTGTCCATCCGGCCAAGGTCAGCCATGAAGTCTCAGGTGTTGGCTGATTTCTTGGTCGAGTGTTCCTGGACCGAGAGAGATATGGAGGGGGTGCACCCGGAGGAGTGTGTGGACCCTCCCTCAACTGAGGAGGCGGAGGACTGGATCTTGCATGTGGATGGAGCCGCAAATTCTCAAGGAAGCGGAGCCGGACTCATTCTTGCGAGCCCAGAGGGAGACGCAGTGGAGTATGCTCTCAGATTCCAGTTCCCAGCAACTAATAACCAGGCGGAGTATGAAGCCTTGTTAGCGGGGATGAGGTTAGCTGAGGAGTTAGGCGCTGGGCGTTTGAGGGCCTTCACGGACTCTCAGCTTGTTTCTGGGCAGATCACCGGGGAGTACGAGGCTAGGGACCCAACCATGTCCCGATATTTGAGCAAGGTGCAGTCCCAAGTGTCTCATTTCTCTTACTTCCGCGTCAGCTATATCCCCAGAGCGGAGAACGCCAGGGCCGATGCATTATCCCGCTTAGCCACTTCGGCCGACGGGACGCTGGGAAGAACATATGTGGAGCATCTACAAGCCCCGAGCATCGAAGTTGCGGATGAAGCGTTGCCAGTGGAGCAAGAGCCCTCCTGGATGGACGCCTACGTCCGATATTTGACCGACGGCACTCTCCCAGAGAACCCGCTGAGGCCAGGCTACTCAGGCGGAGGGCCCCGAGATTCTTGATGATGGACGGGAAGCTTTATCGGAGATCCTTCTCATACCCGGTCCTCAGGTGTGGGGCCAGCTGAATCAGATTACATCCTCAGGAGATCCATGAAGGCATCTGTGGGAGTCACCTGGGGGGCAGAGCCCTAGCCTACAAGGCCTTGCGGCAGGGGTACTTCTGGCTGACAATGAAGGAGGACGCGGCCGAGCTTGTAAGAGATGTGATAGCTGTCAGCGTCACGCTAATATCCAGCGACAGCCGACGTCTCACCTAACCCCCTTAGTAGCACCCTGGCCCTTCGCCCAGTGGGGCATGGATATCCTGGGACCATTCCCCTCGGCCTCCGGGCAGCGAAAGTTCCTCTTGGTGGTGGTGGATCACTTCACCAAGTGGGTTGAAGCCGAGGCCCTTGCCAAGATCACCAAAAGCAAAGTGAGATCCTTCTTTTGGAAGTCCATCATATGTCGGTTTGGGCTACCGCACACCCTAGTCACTGATAACGGCCGGCAATTTGACAATGCGCCCTTCCGGGAGTTCTGCTCCGAGCTGGGCATCCATCAGAGGTTCACTTCCATCGGGCACCCTCAGACCAACGGGGTGGCCGAGGTGACTAATCGGATCATTCTCCAGGGGCTGAGATCTCGGCTAGATGACTGCAAGGGAATGATGGGTGGAGGAGCTCCCCAACGTGCTATGGGCCTACCACACAACGCCGTGAGCCCCCACCGGCGAGACACCATTCAGCTTAGTCTTTGGATCCGAAGCTGTTATCCCGGTGGAGGTTGGCTCACCGAGCCCTCGGGTGGAATCAAACAGCGAGGAAGGTAACCCAGACCAGCTGCGAGCCAACCTCGACCTGGTGGAGGAAGTGCGAGACCGAGCGCGATTCCGGATGGCGGTCTACCGGCAACGGGCCGCTAAATATTACAACACCCGTGTGCGCCCTAGGACGTTCCTGCCAGGAGACCTGGTCCTTCGACGGGCTGAGGTCTCGAAGCCAGCAGAGGGAGGCAAGCTAGCCCCAAATTGGGAAAGACCTTATCGAATCGCCGAGACACTCCACCACGGAGCTTACAAGATTGAGGAACTCGATGGGAAGCCACTCCCTAGGACATGGAATGCAGATAACCTTCGCCGGTACTATCAGTAATGTATTCCTCCTCTCATGTCAAGTATCATGCCTGTATTCACTTGGGTTTTCACCCCTCATTCTGTATTAACAAGATTCGATTTTAGCTCCTGAGATCTTTTCACAAAAAGCCCTGGGCCAGCCAGGCATGAAGCCCGACACCCATCGGCACCTAAAGCCCTGGACCAGCCAGGCATGAAGCCCGACACCCGTCGGCACCTAAAGCCCTACACCAGCCAGGCATGAAGCCCGACACCCGTCGACACCTAAAGCCCTGCACCAGCCAGGCATGAAGCCCGACACCCATCAGCACCTAAAGCCCTGCACCAGCCACATATGAAGCCCGACACCCGTCGGCACAAAAAGCCCTGGGCCAGCCAGGCATGAAGCCCGACACCCGTTGGCACAAAAAGCCCTAGGCTAGCCAGGCATAAAGCCTAACCCCGGTCGGCAAAAAAGCCATGGACCAGCCAGGCATAAGCCCAACCCCGATCGGCACAAAAAGCCCTAGGCCAGCCAGGCATAAAGCCCGACCTCGGTCGGCACAAAAAGCCCTGGGCCAGCTAGGCATAAAGCCCGACACCCGTCGGCACCTAAAGCCCTGGACCAGCCAGGCATGAAGCCCGACACCCGTCGGCACCTAAAGCCCTGCACCAGCCAGGCATGAAGCCCGACACCCGTCGGCACAAAAAGCCCTGGGCCAGCCAGGCATGAAGCCCGACACCCGTCGGCACAAAAATCCCTGGGCCAGCCAGGCATGAAGCCTGACACCCGCCGGCACCTAAAGCCCTGCACCAGCCAGGCATGAAGCCCGACACCCATCAGCACCTAAAGCCCTGCACCAGCCAGGCATGAAGCCCGACACTCATCGGCACAAAAGCCCTAGGCCAGTCAGGCATGAAGCCCGACATCCGTCGGCACCTAAAGCCCTGCACTAGCCAGGCATGAAGCCCGACACCCGTCAGTACCTAAAGCCCTGCACCAGCCAGGCATAAAGCCCGACCCCGGTTGGCACAAAAAGCCCTAGGCCAGCCAGGCATAAAGCTCGACCCGGTCGGCACAAAAAGCCCTAGGCCAGCCAGGCATAAAGCCCGACCCCGGTTGGCACAAAAATCCCTGGGCCAGCCAGGCATAAAGCCCGACACCCGTCGACACTTAAAGCCCTGGACCAGCCAGGCATGAAGCCCGACACCCGTCGGCACCTAAAGCCCTGCACCAGCCAGGCATGAAGCCCGACACCCATCGGCACAAAAAGCCCTGGGCCAGCCAGGCATAAAGCCCGACCCCGGTCGGCACAAAAAGCCCTGGGCCAGCCAGGCATAAAGCCCGACACCCGTCGGCACCTAAAGCCCTGCACCAGCCAGGTATGAAGCCCGACACCCATCGGCACAAAAAGCCCTGGGCCAGCCAGGCATGAAGCCCGACACCCGTCGGCACAAAAAGCCCTGGGCTAGCCAGGCATAAAGCCTGACCCGATCAGCACAAAAAGCCCTGGGCCAGCCAGGCATAAAGCCCGACACCCGTCGGCACCTAAAGCCCTGGACCAGCCAGGCATAAAGCCCGACACCCGTCGGCACCTAAAGCCCTGCATCAGCCAGGAATGAAGCCCGACACCCGTTGGCACAAAAAGCCCTGAGCCAGCTAGGCATGGAGCCCGACACCCGTCGGCACAAAAAGCCCTGGGCCAGCCAGGAATAAAGCCCAACCCCGGTCGGCACAAAAAGCCCTGGGCCAGCCAGGCATAAAGCCCAACCCCGGTTGGCACAAAAAGCCCTAGGCCAGCCAGGCATAAAGCCCGACACCCGTCGGTACCTAAAGCCCTGGACCAGCCAGGCATAAAGCACGACACCCGTCGGCACCTAAAGCCCTGCATCAGCCAGGCCTAAAGCCTGACACCGGTCGGCACAAAAAGCCCTGGGCCAGCAAGGCATAAAGCCAGACCCCGGTCGACATAAAAAGCCCTGGGCCAGACATGCATAAAGCCCGACACCCGTCGGCACCTAAAGCCCTGCACCAGCCAGGCATGAAGCCCGACACCCGTCGGCACAAAAAGCCCTTGGCCAGCCAGGCATGAAGCCCGACACCCGTCGGCACAAAAAGCCCTGGGCTAGCGAGGCATAAAGCTTGACCCCGATCGGCACAAAAAGCCCTGGGCTAGCCAGGCATAAATTCCGACCCCGATCGGAACAAAAAGCCCTGGGCCAGCCCGACATAAAGCCCGACACCCGTCGGCACCTAAAGCCCTGGACCAGCCAGGCATAAAGCCCGACACCCATCGGCACCTAAATCCCTGCATCAGCCAGGCATGGAGCCCGACACCCGTCGGCACAAAAAGCCCTGGGTCAGCCAGCATAAAGCCCGACACCCATCGGAACCTAAAGCCCTGGACCAGCCAGGCATGAAGCCCGACACCCATCGACACCTAAAGCCCTGCACCAGGCAGGCATGAAGCCCGACACCCGTCGGCACAAAAAGCCCTGGGCCAGCCAGGCATGAAGCCCGACAACCATCGGCACCTAAAGCCCTGGACCAGCCAGGCATGAAGCCCGAAATCCCTCGGCACCTAAAGCCCTGCACCAGCCAGGCATGAAGCCCGACCCCGTCGGCACAAAAAGCCCTGGGCCAGCCAGGCATAAAGCCCGACACCAGTCGGCACAAAAAGCCCTGGGCCAGCCAGGCATGAAGCTCGACACCCATCGGCACAAAAAGCCCTGGGCCAGCCAGGCATGAAGCCCGACACCCATCGGCACCTAAAGCCATGCACCAGCCAGGCATGAAGCTCAACACTTGTCGGCAGAAAAAGCCCTGGGCCAGCCAGGCATAAAGCCCGACACCCGTTGGCACAAAAAGCCCTAGGCCAGCCAGGCATGAAGCTCGACACCCATCGGCACAAAAAGCCCTAGGCCAGCCAGGCATGAAGCCTGACACCCGTCGGCACCTAAAGCCCTGCACCAGCCAGGCATGAAGCCCGACACCTATCGGCACCTAAAGCCCTGCACCACTAGGCATGAAGCCCGACACTCGTCGGCAGAAAAATCCCTGGGCTAGCCAGGCATGAAGCCCGACATCCGTCGGCACAAAAAGCCCTGGGCCAGCCAGGCATAAAGCCCGACCCCGGTTGGCACCAAAAGCCCTGGGCCAGCCAGGCATAAAGCTCGACACCCGTCGTCACCTAAAGCCCTGCACCAGCTAGGCATGAAGCCCGACACCCGTCGGCACCTAAAGCCCTGCACCAGCCAGGCATGAAGCCCGACACCCGTCAGCACAAAAAGCCCTGGGCTAGCCAGGCATGAAGCCCGACACCCATCGACACCTAAAGCCCTGGACCAGCCAGGAATGAAGCCCGACACTCGTCGGCACCTAAAGCGCTGCACCAACCAGGCATGAAGCCCGACCCCGGTCGGCACAAAAAGCCCTGGGCCAGCCAAGCATAAAGCCCAACCCCGGTCAGCACAAAAAGCCCTGGGCCAACCAGGCATAAAGCCCGACCTCGGTCGGCACAAAAAGCCCTGAGCTCACTAGACTCAAAGCCCGACACCCGTCAGCGAATAAGGCCCGACACCCGTCGGCACTTAAAGCCCTGGGCCAGCCAGGCATGAAGTCCGACACCCGTCGGCACCTAAAGCCTTGGGCCAGCCAGGCGTGGAGTCCGACACCCAACGGCACAAGTCCCATCGGTCAGATAAAGACCAACCCCGTAGGCGCCAAAAGCCACAGGCCTACTTAGCGCAAGGCCCGACACACTCTTGGCAAAGCGTTGCGCCAATGGTCTTAAGGAACCCGCCTACCTAACCTCCAACTACCGGCATTTCAACTCCAAGAAACCTATCCTCCCTGGCCCCAATTTTTGGTCCTAGACGGCTAAGGCGGAATAGCTCGAGTTGAGAGTTATCCCCTGGCGCTATCGGGACTAATGGAACCATGGTGCCGCGTGTTGTCAACCAACTGATTCAGGGTAAGTCACAAATAGACTGCATTTTGAAGAATATTATCTCATTGATTGGAAGGGATTACAAAATGCCGACATCGTCGGACTTGCAAAAAAAAAACAAAAACAAAAGTACAAGCTCACGGCTCTGCTGGCACGGGCTCATCATCGGAGGGGGCCAAATCTGATAAATGTTCTAGCTCAACTTATAGGGCCTGGGGGATGTTCAAATCCCTGGCCACTTTCTCCTTCCCATGCTGGAACCCTTCGAGGAACACTACCGCCGAGGCTTCCGCCAAATCATCCGTAAAGCGCTCGGATGCCTTGTACTCTTCTATGATCCCAGCGGTCCTAGCTGCGATGGCAACTTCAGCCTCTGTGGCCTAAGCCTTCTCCGCGGCGAGGGCTGCCGCTGCAACCCTCTCGGCCTCCCGGGCGCGGCTCGCCTCCTCTTCGGATTGGCTTGCTTCCTCCTTCGCCGCCCGCGCCTCTTCTTCCGCCGCAACCGCTCAACCGTCAGCCTCCTGGAGGGCTAAGGTTAGCTCAGAGATGTGTAGATCTCTGGCCACCACAGCATTCTTGGCCTCCATCATTTGAAGGAGTGCTGCGCGCACACGGTTGGTGTCGGCCTCCGCCCGGTTCTCAGCGGCCTTTATTTCACTTGCCCAGGCGCTTCTGGCCAACTCCAGTGCCTCTTCGGCCGCCTCCGTGCGGCGCTGAGCGTCCTCAGCCTCCTTCTGCACCTCCTGCAGGAGGGCCTTCCCATCATGGATTGCATCCCTAGCGGCCCTCAAGGAGTGTGCGAGCTACATGCATAAGCTCCAGGTTAGCAAAAAGAAAAAGATATGAAGACAAAGGGTGAAAAGACCGCTTACCCTGATGACAGCCGCATAGGAATCCTGGAAGAATGCGCTCGCCTTTTGGTGGCTAAGGTCCTCCAGGATCTCGGGCACAATGACCGGGGCAAGGACCTGCTCAGCCCAGCGACCATCGTTCAAGGAGTCTTGGGGTGGCCCGGGCTTGACCCCACTCCGTTCGGCTGTCTCGGCAGTCCCTGGCTCGATGCGCGGGCTGTTCCTAGGCGACCTCTCGGGGGGTGGGCTCACAACACCTGATGGCCCCTCGCCCCAATCCATGGCAGCCTCTGGCGGGGTCGGTTCTCCAGGAGCAGGAAGCTCTTCAGCTACTGTGGGCCCCTCCGCGACTGGCTCCTCAATTGGGACTCTCGCGGTCGCCGCCATCTCTGGCGGAGTGTCGACCGTGAGATCGACTTCTGGAGCAGCCGGAAAATCTTGCGGTGCCGATGGTTGGGAGGCCCGAGCCGTCGGGCGTTTTGGAGCTGGAGCTCGTTGGCCTCCAGGTTGCCCTTCCCGGGCCCTCTTTTTAGAGGCGGCCCTCAGGAGTTTCACTGCCGGTATCTTCATAGCTGCACAATATCAGTCAAAGTTAAAAAAAAAGAGAAGCAAAATTTTTGGCTAAGGGTGGAGATGGCTTACCCCGGTGGGAGATAAGACCCGCCGATTCGAGATTATCCTCCGTCAAGAGCAAGGTGTACCGGGGGATTTCGACAGTCAACAATTGACCCGATGCTTCCCGATCCCCAGGATGAGTGGCGGAGTTCGCGTTCCCTCGGAGGTCGGGATCTCCCCACCGGGGCCTAACTTGGTCAATATTTGCGAAAAGGAATCGAGTTTTCCATCCCTTGATTGAGGAGGGAAAAAAAGTTTGAGGACCCGATTGGATTGGGGCTGGAATAGCCACCAACCCTTCTGGGCCCGAAGGATGTAGAAGGACCGAAAAAGAGTGATTCAAGGGGTGATACCCAGATGATGGCAGAGAATGACAAAGGCGCTGACGACGCGGTAGGAGTTCGGGACCAGTTGAGATGGGGTCAAGGAGTAGTAGTCGAGAAGGTTAATGAAAAAGGGCAGAAAAGGTGGACGAAGACCTGCCTTTAGGCAAATCTCATAAAGGGCCACCCGACCGGTCAGGAGGAGATGACCCTATCATCGGGAGTTGGCAGAAAAAGCTCAATGTCCCAGGGAATCTGGTAACGGGCCCGGATTTTTACCAAATCCAGGCGTGTCATTGTGGAGGCAATCCCCTCCGAGGACCCCTCCACCCTCGAGGAGGTGCCGGCCTCCGACCGGCAGCCCCTCGATGGGGCTCCATCGGCGACCCGCCACCGGGCCAGGGGGACGCGGTCCTCTGAATCAGTGGACCACTCAAGTGGGGAGAAGGAGAAGGTGCGGGAGAGGTACAGTACCTCTCAGAGGGAGGACGGTTGTCCGAACCGTCCTTCGAGGTCCAAGATGGCGAGCTCATGAGAAAAGGAGGGGATAGAGAAGTCTGGAATGGGCAAAGAACTGACCTGGAAGAAAGAAAACCAAGCACAAGCTCTCAGGTTGCGGGGAGATCAGAGCACAGGCACAAAGGAAGACGATGACAACGGAAGCGATATGGCCAGATTCAATCCCTCGTTTGGGTTTATTGGGTTTTCAAATCATCCCGCCTCGTCTCGTCAGCCACATGGCCCCCTACCATAGGCTGGCTCGCCTCGAGGGATGCCCAGCGCGTGGTGCGGCACGCCTCCGGCCAATGATGGGACCCCGCTGACGTCGCCGTTATGAGAGGTAATGATGATATAGCTTTTCGCACAGATTTTGAAGGGCAAGTTTTCTCTCGAGGTCGATCGTGGTGGGCACAGTGTACGGAGGTGGCCGCCTTCTCACATTCCCTAGGCCATCCGCATAAAAGATGTGGACGGGGATCAGCCACGTGGAGAACACCCCTTGCGCCTCAATGGTGGGACCCGCTTCGCCTCAGGGGTGAGGGGGCATCTGATATGACTGATCCCGCATCGTCAGAATAAAAGGTAATAACAGCTAACGGAGATCATCATCTCCCGACCCCGGGACCCCCTCCGGTCTCGGGGTGCACCAACATCATCTATCGACCCCGAGACCCCCTCCGGTCTCGGGGTGGGATCATCATCTCTCGACCTCGAGACCCCCTCCGGTCTCGGGGTGGGACCAGCATCATCCCACTCCCGGGACCCCTTTCGGTCTCGGGGTGGGATCATCATCTCTCGACCCCGAGACCCCCTCCGGTCTCGGGGTGGGATCATCATCTCCGACCCCGAGACCCCCTCCGGTCTCGGGGTGGGATCATCATCTTTCGACCCCGAGACCCCCTCCGATCTTGGGGTGGGACCAGCATCATCCCACCCCCGAGACCCCTTCCGGTCTCGGGGTGGGATCATCATCTCTCGACCCCAAGACACCCTCCGGTCTCGGGGTGGGACCAGCATCATCCCACCCCGAGACCCCCTCGGTCTCGGGGTGGGATCATCATCTCTCGACCCCGAGACCCCTCCGGTCTCGGGATGGGACCAGCATCATCCACCCCCGAGACCCCCTCCGGTCTCGGGGTGGGATCATCATCTCTCGACCCCGAGACCCCCTCCGGTGTCGGGATGGGATCATCATCTCTCGACCCCGAGACCACCTCCGTCTCGGGGTGGGATCATCATCTTTCGACCCCGAGACCCCCTTCGGTCTCGGGGTGCACCAGCATCGTCCCATCCCCGAGACCCCTTTCGGTCTCGGGGTGGGACCACCATATCTCTACCCCGAGACACCCTCCGGTCTCGGTGTACGTGGGTATCATCAGCGGTCAGCACGCATCCGACCTTCGAGCCAAACGACGGCTCCGTGCCACATGGCGCGCCATGTGATTCTTCGTACGCCCATGATTGCGTCCCGTTACGGAGGGCCATGCCTCATAACGGCGTTTGGCGCGCTGTATGTTCCTGTGCGTGATCGTGCTCCATTACGGTGTACGATTCGCTACCATCTGCGACTGTGCGCGGTCATATCAAGCAACGGGCGCACCAAATACCACCGCGGTTATTAGACACGTGTGATATCATGTTGACAGGTAGCGCGGACACCTCCGGTGCGCATAGTGATGGTACGACGGCGATCTTCCGAAACAGTAAGATGGGATATTCGGACAGGTATAAAAACACGCGTCCGCACTGTGAGTAAGGATCCGAACTCTGGTTTTCTAGCTTTCTTCCTCCTAGCAAAACCCTAACTGTCTCAGCTCCTTTCCTGAGCGGTTCTTGTCTGATCCCAAGTGACTGACTTGAGCGTCGGAGGGTCCCCACCGGAATAACCGGTCTCCGGGACTTTTCTTGCAGGGGTCCGAGGAGAAGGACGTCGTATTCCCGACGTTTGGAGGAGGTGACTTGGCGTCATCATGTACCATTGGAAAAGGTAACTTCTTATCCTTTGATATTAAGAGCCCAACATTCCATATGTCAGAGAAAGTCATAGATGAAACCGTTCCTGGAAAAGTTATATATGCTATTTTTCTCAAGGTATGGGTAAAGGGCACTTTCAATGGGGAAACTGCAGGGATCCGGCTTTGCCATTGGGTTGGTTGGTGTTCATAAAAAGAGTGAGGACAAGATGAAAATTTCATTAGAAAATTGCTTTGTGTTTGTGTTTGAGATGGCACTCATGGGCTTTGCCGAGCACCGGAGATTCCAGGACTGGTGCAATCCAGGGTGCTTGAGCAAGCAGTACTTCCTAGGCATTGAGAAGTACCTGGGGGGCTCAGGGGACCCTCCTTACCCTGGGGGGCCTTTGTTCAACCCACTGGGACTGGGGAAGGATGAGAAGTCCATGAGGGATCTGAAGCTCAAAGAGGTGAAGAATGGAAGGTTGGCCATGTTGGCCATCGTGGGGTACTTTATTCAGGCCCCTGTGACTGGTGTGGGGCCTTTCCAGAACCTCTTGGATCACTTGGCTGACCCAGTCAACAACAACATCTTGACCAACTTCAAGTTCCATTAAGGACAGGCTGCTGTAGGGCTGGAGTGGTGATCCCTTGAAACCCCTCCCTCTCTTGTAACATTTTCTGGAATCTTGTAATTGCTATGCTACCTTCAGAATCCTTCTTTTTAAGTTGCACAAATGATATAACTGATATATGCTAGCTGTGGCATGTTAACAACTTCATAATTAACAACAATCAATGACACGTACGTGAAAGGTACCAAAGAGGCAAACAAAAAGAAAGAGAGAGAGAGAGAGAGAGAGAGAGAGAGAGAGAGAGATCCACGGCCACCAGAATTACTGCATGAATACAACCCAAAGTGTTTTGTGGCAAAGATAAATAAATAGATTAGAGCTAGAATGACTCTCTCTCTTGGAAAAAAAGAATATAACTATGGCAATATATATTAGGTGGATTTAAAGACCAAAACAGACTTTGTTGACACACATCACTAGTGAATTAAATATTATAAATGAGCTCTATGTGCTTATGATATTATAAATGAGCTCTATGTGCTTATGATTGGATTTGGATATGCATTAAGATGTGAACCTCTGGCTGAGAAACTACTATCAAATGTTCCATTTAAATAGCCTTTCATTACTATAATGATTTATATTAATTTACTATTGCTTCATCATAGAAAATCAATCAGGATTTAGTTTTGTTTTATTCTATTCTATCATTGGTTTTTGAGATACATGATCAATGGAACATGTGCTTTGAAAGGATATGCCTTTGCACATCAATTTAACATCTGTACTCGGTGAAAGACTATTTGGTTCTGTATGTCTGTATTATGTATGCCAAACTCTTACTGGAAATGCTTTAATTTCTAGTCTCTGTATCAGTTCATTAATTCCTAATGCTAAATAGAATATATGATTATGAATTTGTGCTTTAATATGACCTTAAAGGTGTTGGCTCTGCTTATGTTATAGCATCAGGGGAATACAGTCGATTGCATTTCTGAGTGGGAAGCTCAGATGGCTTTTACTTGATTGAGAAACAAGTCAAAGGCTTTATTGTTGCTGAACAAGATGCTGACCTATTATATCTTATGTTGTTTTGTCTTCCAGGTTTAAGTTAAGAGAGTGCAAAATCCTATAAACCTCCCACATTTGTTGAAATTTCCTTGCAAACTAATGAGTGATGAAGTAGATAATATTATTTCCTTGCAGATTTGAAAGTTCTTCAGAGGACCTTCTAATTAAGTGAATAATAAAATTATGAAATATCAAACTGCATTCACAAACAAAGCACTTCCCTATGTTGCTTGATGAAGCTGTTTTGACAAAAATTTCAATCACTTGATTTGTGTGGAGTTTTTTTTTTTTTTGTTTGTTTTTGTTTATAGTTTTTGCTTTTGTATTGGTCAAAGTTATTTCATTTTAGTTGATTTCTTGTTTTCCTGATTTCAATCTGGACATCTTGTTTGTCAGATGCTGTTAATAGATGATAGGAGGCTCAGAAATTGTTCTCACAGCCTGATCCACTAATCGAGATTAACACATTACTTCCTGCTGTGAGCTTAAAATACCTTCAATCTATATCATGAAATGCAAGAAGTGGTTGCTTTAACTTTGTTAAGTGCTAATTAAGTACAATTGATTTGGTTATATCTCATTAGCCTTTTTCTGGACTGTGAATCTCCTGTTTTATATATACTGTAGGAACTATATACTGTGAATCTCCTGTTTTATCTCATTGCTCAAGCACCTTGGGTAGGCTTATCTCTTCTTTTTTCTCTTTTTCTGGTCAAAGCAAAGCATCCCTGACATATTCCAAAAATGGCACTTTGTCTTCCATCTTGAACTTATTACTATGTTCTTGAGGATTTTCTTTGGCCAAGTTGAGATTGATTTCTACTTACCAAATCTAGGTGTAGGGTAAAGACCATATTCCACGGCTTGACCGTTCTCCCAATAACTTGTCAGATTGTGGTTGTCTGGATATGTAATGTATTATTGCCATTTTACAATGGACATGCATAGGGACATGGCTTCCTTTAAAAATAAAAATAAAAAGAGATTAGGGACATGGCTGAATGTTATTGAAAGACTTTTGACTTGCTATCTTGATGCAAGGAAAAGCAGTTCATGAGTTCATTTGATAAGAATTTAGACTCTTGATTCGTGGTCTCATGTTTCCTATTTCATGTTCAATCTCTTTTGAAGTAGCTGCTATGTAAGAACTATACCCTTAGATGGACCTTTTTTTTCCCAAAAATAAGGTCAAATTGAGTGAGAATCTATGGCATGAAAGTTTAGTGGTTATCTATGACTGCATGTTGGCAATAATAACCTAATGATTAGCACCAAAATTAACCTTTTGAACCATCATTAGTATTCCCATCCTGTAATACACTTGATACTCTAAAAATCTTTCAGAGAAGATGGATTCAGATGCCAAAGCTCAGACACAAGATGGAGAGAAGATCACATTGCTCTTGTATCTGAGCTTTGGCATTTCAAATGACATTTCAAATGAGAAGAGCTAATCATGGCTGTATATATAAAATTTTAGCAACTTAGGTTTTGCAACTGATCCTTGTAACATGAAGATTAGAAAAGTAAAATAAATAACAGCCTTGGTTATGGAAATTCAAATTCTAACTAATCTGCATTTTGTAAAGACTAGACTGCAGCCATACCAACTCAAAACTAGTGATGAGATATGATAAACATAACTATTAAAGCAGTATACCCCAAGCAAAAGAAACAAGAAGGGTTGCTTGCTGCTGTCTTCTTCAAGATTGGTTTCGATAAGTTTTCTCCATTCCTTGGTCTCCTGCATAAATTTCAGTCAATATTTTCATAAATCTGCCTCCATCTATGGCTTTCGAGTTTCATTCATTTAATTCTGAGGCGAGAACTAGGGACTAGGTTGGAAATCTACTGATTTTTTTTTCTTCGAGATTTCATCTATTTATTATTCTCCTATTCTCCTATCATATTACTATTTATATTTTGAATTGTTGTTGTATCTGATTGTTTAGATATTTGTAAATATTGAACACTTATGATGATGAAATACGTGCAGGATATTGGATAAAATTGGTTGTTTATCGATCATTTATCCTAAAATGGATAAAAGTTGGATAAATAAACCGAGAAATACTAAAGAATATTTTGATGGAGTTCGTGATTTCATTAAATTTGGTATGGATAAAAGTAGCTTGAATGGAAAGATTTCATGTCCGTGTCGACGATGTGTTAACAATTCTTTTCTAGATCCACAAACCGTTGAAGAACATTTGATATGGAATGGTTTTGCAAGAGGTTATACTGAGTGGGTTTTTCATGGAGAATGTATGTTGCCAATATCAAGTAATCAACCCTCCTCATCTGATATTGGATCTGGTAATATGAAAGATAACCTTGTAGGAGATGATATAACAGGTTTGATCACAGATGCTTTTCGACATGGTCTTCAAAACTTTGAAGGTTCAATTAATATACATGGAACGGATGGAGTATGTGATAGTTCTACATTTATGGAACAAACATTTGTTGAGGAGCAGATGCAATCATCAACTACTGAGTCAGCTCGGTATCAAAATTTAATTAAAGATGCATATGAACAATTATATCCGGGTTGTTTGAAATTTTCTAAGATCTCTTTTCTTATACATTTATTTCATATAAAATATATGAATGGATGGTCCGGAAAGAGTTTTACCATGCTTCTCAAATTACTAAAGGATGCATTTCCAGAAGGCACCAATTTACCATTCTCTTATTATGAAGCAAAGAAAGTTATCAACAAATTGGATCTTGGATATCAAAAGATCCATAGTTTCTGAAAGACTGTATGTTATATCATGGTGGAAATGCTGATCAAGAGTCATGCAATGTATGTGGATCTTCACGATGGACAACTCATGAAGAGGATGAGGATGATGTAACGAAAAAATAAAAAAACCAGCGAAGGTATTGCATTACTTTCCTCTTATTCCTCGATTGAGAAGGCTATATTCATCATCGAAAACAGCTTCATTAATGAGATGGCATGATGAAGGGCGTACGAAGGATGGAATGTTGAGACATCCTGCAGATAGTCTAGCATGGAAAGCATTTGATACTAGGCATTCTGATTTTGCTTCTGATATTCATAATGTTCGGTTGGGTTTAGCTTTAGATGGCTTCAATCCTTTTCGAACTCTAAATTCTACATATAGCACTTGGCCAGTTGTTCTAATACCATACAATTTACCACCATGGTTGTGCATGAAACAATCCTCATTGATCTTGTCAATGGTTATTCCAGGTGATAAGGGTCCAGGAAATGATATTGATATTTTTCTACAACCTTTAATAGAGGAATTGAAACAATTATGGGAAGGTGTCGATGCAATTGATGCTTCAAATGGTGAAACATTTAAACTACGAGCAGCTTTGCTATGGACTATTAATGATTTTCTAGCATATGCCAATTTATCTGGCTGGAGTACAAAGGTAAGGGTTGCATGTCCTTGTTGTGCAGATTCGACACATTCAATTTGGTTAAAACATGGAGGAAAATTTTGTTATATGGGACATCGTCGATGGTTAGAACCAAATCATCCGTTTCATTTTCAGAAAGATTTATTTGATGATACCATAGAATTGGGATGTGCACCTGTTCCACCTTCTGGAACTAATGTTCGTATGCAAATGGATTCCATCAGTTACACGTATGGTAAATTCTCAAAGTCTTCTAAAAAAGAGGAAGGAATGTGTTGGCCCAGATGACAGCCCAAGGGGGGGGGTGAATTGGGTTCTTTAAAAAATTTATCCCCTTTTGAAAAATTGTTTGCTTAAGATGAATGAAAGTAAATGCAATGCAAATATAAAGCACAATCAATGAGATAGAGATAGAAACAATAGAAGCACGGCAAACACAAAGATTTTATAGTGGTTCGGTGTATCCAACACCTACGTCCACTCCCAAGATCCACTTGGGTCCACACTATAATCTCCTCGATTACAGCCGAGTTGTTTTACAAGCTCACAACCCAAACTTGTTGTTTTACCCGGGATCACAACGAACCCAGCCGGTTTTTTGGGCTCACCAGCACAACCCTAAACTCAAGCTATTCTAGCTTGACCCGAGGTTAACAACCTCCACTAGTTCAATCCCCTTGATTGAACTAGGCACAAATAAGAAGAATATAGTTTTTCAAAGATACACAGCTCCTCAATGAGCAAATATTCAAGAATAATAAAATAAGTTTAGAAAAGCCTGATTTGAAGTTGTTTGGCTTTGTGCTTTTCTTCTTTTTTCTTCTCCCTTTGGAATGATGAATCAAGCCTCAGCTTTAATCCCTCACAGTTGTTGCAGTTGAGAAGATTGGAAATGGAAGAAACGAGCTTTTCTTCAATTTGGGAAATCCACTGATTTTTGATTTGAGACGCCTTGGATTCCTCTTTGAGCTTTTTGGAGTGGAAGGATTTGAGTTTGAAGGATTTTCTCTTGGATTTCAGGCTCAGGGTTTTTGGATTTTTGATTTGAACTATTTTTTTTCCGTTCTATTTTCTTCTCTTTTCTGTATTTCTTCAAACGGGTGTTCTTCCCCCTTTTTATAGATTTTCTTCAATCCATTTTTGGGATGAAACTAGCCGTTGGAGTGTACCTAGAAAAAAAATATCCGTTAGAAATTAGGTAAAATGGAAATATTACCGTTAGAGCTGATCTGGCATTTTAAATTTCGTCCCAGTAAGGTTGGAGTCGGCTCCAACTTTTCAGGTGTCGGCTCCAGATCGTTTTACCAAAAATAGAAATTTCCGAGTTCGTTGAGGAGTCGGCTCCGATAAAGTAAGTGTCGGCTCGCCATCGTCAGGTGTCGGCTCCCAAAACTGTAGGTGTCGACTCCAGAATGCTCAAAAAATCAACGTTCTGTCCCCGCATCGGAGTCGGCTCCAGACACTGTAAGTGTCGACTCCGAAACTCTAGGTGTCGGCTCCAAAACTCTAGGTGTCGGCTCCGGATTGTATCAGAAATCAGATTAAAATTGAATTGGCCATGGGGTCGGCTCCAGACTTTCTAGGTGTCGACTCCAAGCTCTGAAACTTTGAAATCTCTGATTTTATATTTGATTCAAAATTATTTCTTAATTCCTTTAAATTGATCAAGTAAATTTAAGTCCTGAAACACTTATAAAACCCATTAGTAATCAAACAAATATACTCAATTCCTTTATTAATCATCAAAATCAATAAATGGATCAACAATCTCCCCCCTTTTTGATGATTATAAAAACATTGAGTATATGCATAGAATTCTTAAATTAAAAAATTATCAAGGAAGTGATCTTTACTAGTAAGCTTCCCCTGAATAAGGTAGCTCCCCCTATGAAGTTCAAATTATTCTTCCTCTTACTTTACATATTTGGTACTTAAGATTTCTTTATGCATAGTCAAATCAATTTGTTTATTAATCCACAGTAAATCAATATCATATCAATCAATTGACTTCATTAATCATATTAATCAATTAAATAACTTAATTTTCATATTAAACAATTAATGCAACATAACTTTCTCCCCCTTTAATGCAATTAACAATATAACTTTCTCCCTCTTAATGCATATACAACCATAATTCTCTCCCCCTTTTTGTAATCAACAAAAAGGTAAAGATAATTCACAATGCATCAAAAGATGATTTCATTTCATCAAAAGATAATAACAAAAGTCAAGTATTGCATCAAAATACTCATTCATTAAAATATATCCTTCATTACATCAACTCATAGACTTCATTACATCAAAATGTAAATCAAAATTAAACATTCATTACATTTAACATTCATTACATCAACATCAAAAGTTCTTCCTCACTATTCTTGTTAAATGATCTACAATATTTTTCATTCCATCACATTGAAGTTTAACATAGTCTTTAAGTCTCTCATCAACAAATGTGCAAGCTGTTGAGATTTTGTCTTGAAGCTCGGCGTTGCACCTTGAATAAGTTTCACTATCTCCACAAATCTCTTTAAGTTCTTCAAAGATGTTCTTCAAATCACCACTTAAAGATTCTGCAGAGGAGTTGAGAGTTGATTCAATTTTTGCAATCCGATCATCAAGTGAATAAAGTGATTCTTTTATATTCATGAATTGACTGTCAAACTCATCCTTCTGAGCAGCAAACAAACTTTTTAATTGCTCCATTTGAAGGTCTGAGAATCCAGCTGAAGAAGTGGATGGTTGATCATAAACATGTGCAGGTGCAGGAGCAGGAGCAGGAATGGGACTCCTAGGCTGTGGAGAAGGAACCCTAACTGATGGTCCAGCCTCGCAAGGCTCAGAAACTCTCGGCATAGGGGCTCTCTCATCAAGGTGTCCTTTCCTATCCCATCCATTCACTTCATCCGATGCAATGTAGCTAAGCTATAGTAATCGGTGTGCCTTAGGTTCTTAGATGGTTCATTCTCTTGAATTACAACCCCTTGGCTCTTGAATACCATAAGTACCATCCATACGGTAGGGATGATCTTCTTTTCCCTCCAGCTTCTGCCATATAAAAAATCATCATAGCTGCAGATTGATTGGCTGTCCAGTAGAACACTATCCATAAACAATGTCTCTCCGAGACATACTCAAACCGACCAGTCTTGGAAACAAGATCTACTGCAAATGTTGTGTAATAATCTCAATTCCAAAGGTAATTGATTAGCTCTAATTCTTCAAACTCTGTCACTTCCCTTCCTAACATCCTTGAAGGCTGCTGACCTATCACTGTGCATGTCAGCTGCTAAACCAGTAATTGGGATGCTAAGGAGGTTTCCAAGCTTTTGAAAGGTAAGGTGAATCCTCTTTTTCTTACTGAGCTAACTAAACCGCCATCCCTCTAGCCAAATTAAAATAAAATTCTTTTACCAAGGCTGGATAAGTGGGAACATCTAGAGAACAGAGCTTATCCCAGCCCATTTCCTTTAATTGTCTACCAATAGAAAACCCTCGGTTTCAAACAGATCAAAATCGATTTTTCTCCCCATTGTGATAACCCTCCCGGCTAAGGTATCTACCTGAGTGGAAGATGTGTTGGGGTTGTCTGAATCCGTGGACGAATCACTGCTTGGAGTCGGCTCACGAACGGGACGACGCGGACCGCTTTCCCATGGTCACCGGCGCTCCAATCACTGATTCCCTCCTTTTGGGTGCCATTGGATCTTTGGAAAGATTCGATTTGGATGGAATTTGAGGTGGGGAAGTTTTGGAAGAATTTTGGAAGAGTTTGGTTAGGATTTGAGAAGTTATGAAATGACGAGGTGTCGACTCTGCCCTAATAAATCAATTTTGGAATCCCAGGTGTCGACTCCCGCAAAGTCGGGTGTCGACTCCAAATCGCTAACACAGTCAGCGCTCGAACTGGAGTCGGCTCCACTTTACAGGTGTCGGCTCCAAGGTCAGGGACCGAGAGCGACACAGTCAGAGGTGTCGACTCCTCATTCTGAGGTGTCGACTCCAAGACAGTTTCAGAAAAAATATTGAGATTCAAATGACTGAAACTCGTCAAAAAGAGTTCAATAAAAATTTCAAAAATCTTTGAAATATAAGGATCAAATAGCTCAAATGACTAGATAATTTGTCCTTAAAATTGTGAGGGATTTCAAGAAATTGATAGAAATCTAGATTCTCATTCCTTATGTTTCAAAATCATCCAAAGGATCACATATTCCTAATTCACCTCTAAGATAACAAAATCTCTCTTCACTCAAAGGTTTTGTAAATATGTCAGCTAATTGTTCCTCTGTATTAACATATTCAAGACAAATTTCATTATTAGCTACATGTTCTCTTATGAAATGATATCTAATTTCAATGTGTTTTGTTCTTGAATGTTGAATTGGATTTTTAGTAAATTTATTGCACTCGTGTTATCACATCTAATTGGTGTTTTATCAAGGGTTATGCCATAATCTTCAAGTTGTCTCTTAATCCAAAGGATTTGAGCACAGCAACTTCCAGCTGCAACATATTCTGCTTCAGCAGTAGATAATGCAACCGAATTTTGCTTTTTGCTAAACCAAGAGATTAAGTTACATCCTAAGAATTGACATGCACCACTTGTGCTTTTTCTATCTAATTTACATCCAGCATAGTCAGAATCAGAATATGCAATTAAATTTAAGGTTGAGTCTCTAGAGTACCATAAACCTACATTTTTAGTTCCACTTAAATATCTTAAAATTCTTTTTACAGCAATTAAGTGAGATTCTTTAGGTTCAGATTGAAATCTAGCACATAAACATACTGCAAACATAATATCTGGTCTACTAGCTGTTAAGTAAAGAAGAGATCCAATCATACCTCTATAATGTTTTTGATCTACTTTCTTACCATCTTCATCTTTGTCCAATTTGCACGAAGGACTCATAGGAGTTCCAAGTGGTTTGATTGACTCCATTCCAAACTTCTTGAGCAGTTCTTTTGTGTATTTGGCTTGATTGATGAAAATTCCTTCTTTGCTTTGTTTGATTTGAAGTCCTAGGAAGAAGTTGAGTTCTCCCATCATACTCATTTCAAATTCACCCTGCATTAACTTAGCAAATTCTTGACATAACAAGTGTTAGTAGCACCGAATACAATATCATCAACATATATTTGTACTACTAATAAATCTTTATCTTTTCTTTTCAAAAATAGTGTTTTATCAACATTTCCTCTTACAAAATCATTTTCAATTAAAAATTTACTTAATCTTTCATACCAAGCTCTAGGTGCTTGTTTCAAACCATATAGTGCTTTGTGTAATTTAAAAACATGATTTGAAATTCATGATCTTCAAAACCAGGTGGTTGTTCAACAAAACTTCTCATTTATAAATCCATTTAAAATGCACTTTTAACATCCATTGAAATAAATTGATATGCATATGACATGCAAATGCAAGTAATAATCTAATTGCTTCAAGTCTAGCTACAGGTGCAAAAGTTTCATCAAAATCAATTCCTTCTTCTTGATTATATCCTTTTGCAACTAATCTAGCTTTGTTTCTAATTACTATGCCATTTTCGTCTAATTTATTTCTAAATACCCATTTTGATCCTATAACAGAATGATCTTTAGGTCTATCTACAAGAGTCCAAACATTATTCCTAGTAAATTGATTTAATTCTTCTTGCATAGCTAACATCCAATTATATCTTTTCTGCTTCTTCAATAGTTTTAGGTTCAATTTGAGATACAAATGCAAGATGATTATTGATGTTTCTCATTGATGATCTAGTTCTTACTCCTTGAGATGGATCACCTATAATTAATTCTCTTGGATGACCATAGGCATATCTCCAATCTCTAGGTAGATCTATATCATTATGATTTCATCAACAACATCAACACTAGGAGAATCATTATCTTTAGCTTCTTGTTCATGATCTGAAGATATATTTATTTTTTCAATATCTCTTTCTAGAATGTTTGTATCTTCCTCATCATCAATCTTTTTAGAACTTGATGCTAAAGATTCATCAAAGATTACATGAATAGATTCTTCTACAATTAAGTTTCTCTTGTTAAATACTCTATAGGCTTTACTAGATGTTGAATATCCTAAGAAAATGCCTTCATCAGATTTTGCATCAAATTTTCCTAGATTATCTTTGCCATTATTATGAATGAAACACTTACAACCAAATGCATGAAAATAACTTATGCTTGGTTTTCTATTATTCCATAGTTCATAAGGTGTTTTCTTAATTATTGGCCTAATTAGAGCTCGATTAAGAATGTAGCATGCCGTGTTTATAGCTTCTGCCCAAAAGTATTTTGGTAGGTTGCTTTCACATAGCATGGTACGGGCCATGTCTTCTAAGGTTCTATTTTTTCTTTCAACTACTCCATTTTGTTGCGGTGTTCTAGGTGCAGAAAAATTATGATGAATGCCATTTTCTATGCAAAAGTTTTCAAATAAATGATTTTCAAATTCAGTGCCATGATCACTTCTTAGAGACACTATGGTGTTGTTTTTCTCATTTGTGACCTTCTTGAAGAATTTCAGAATAAAGGAAAGGTCTCATCCTTATGAGCTAAAAACAATACCCAAGTGTATCTAGAATAATCATCTACAATCACAAGACCATATTTCTTTCCTCCTAGACTTGTGGTTCTAGTAGGTCCAAAAAGATCCATGTGAAGTAGTTCAAGTGGCCTAGAAGTGGAAACAATATTTTTAGTTTTGAAAGAATTTCTAGTTTGTTTTCCAAATTGACATGCATCACATTTTATTATTTTCAAAATCTAGTTGTGGAAGTCCTTTTACTAAATCCATTCTAATTAATTTTGAAATAAGGTGTGTGCTTGCATGACCTAATCTACGATGCCACAACCAACCAATCTCATTCATATTAGCATTATTAGCAACTAAGCAATGATTACTAGTAGACAAATTGTCTAAATCAATCAAGTATACATTGCCATTTCTATTTCCAATAAAAACAATGCTATTATCAATGGGATTAGAAACTGTGCATATAGAAGATTCAAATGATACTTTAAAACCTTTATCACATAATTGACTAATGCTAATTAAATTATGTTTTAAACCATTAACATATAAGACATTTTCAATATATGTGGAGGGAGTTATTTGAATGTTACCAAACCCAAGATTTGGCCTTTGCCATTATCACCAAATGTAAACTCCTCCTCTTTTGCTTTCAAGGGTGATGAATTGATCCTTGTCACCCGTCATGTGCCTTGAGCAGCCGCTATCGAGATACCACTTTCGCTTTGATCTTTTGGCCGCAAGACACTCCTGCAAAAATAATTAAGTCTTATATTTAGGTACCCAAGCCTTCTTGGGTCCTTCATGGTTAGTAGCATAAAAGATTGTTCCTTTGGAACCCATATCTTCTTTCCTTTATTATTTAACTTCTTGTCAATTTTCTTAAAATTGCATTCAAAAACTTTGTGTCCCTTCTTGTTACAGTAATGACATGTAACATTATCATTGTTTTGTTCCTTTTTAAAAAAGTTTTGACAAATTTTTGCTTTAAGTTAGGTCTATAACCTAAAGCCAGCCTTATCATATATAGCTCTTTGATTACTTAACAATAAATTAAGTTTTTCAGAACTATAAGTGAATTTATCAACAATATTTTTATATTTATCTACTTCCTTCTTTAATTTGTCATTTTCATTGGAAATTGATTCTTTTTCTTTTAATAGATTTTCATTTTCAGATTTCAGCACTTTAGTTTCATTATTAAGATTTTCCTTTTCTTTAATGAAAGTTAAATTTTATTTTTCAAAAACTTATATTTCTTTTTCAAAACTTTGAAATCACCAACAAGTTCATTAAAAGCATCAAACAATTCATCAAAAGCAAAGTCATCACAAGGATTTTTGAACTTACCTCATTGTCGTCGTTTGCCATAAAGCAGATATTTGCAACTTCCTTTTGATCTTCTCTGAAGAAGATTCATCACTATCACTCCAGGTTGCAACATAGGCTTTCTTCTTCTTCCTAAAGGTCTTTTTCAGTTGAGGACAATCATATCTATAATGCCCCGGTTTCTTACATTCATAGCAAATCAAGGGCTCTTTTCTTTGTCCTTGTCCTTATCTTTTTCTTTTTCTCCTTCCATCTTAGCTCCAAATTTCTTTTTGTGGAAGGGTTTCTTTCTCCTCATGAATCTTTTGAATTTTCTTGCTAGAAGAGCTGTAT
>UESW01003673.1:0-13501 GCA_900491605.1 Calamus simplicifolius | reverse complement strand
ACCATTTACAATATCTGTAAATCTAGTGTACATGCATGCAATGGTTTCAGATTGTTCCATGCTAAATAATTTCATATTTATGAACAAGAATATTAATTTTAGATTCCTTAACTTGGTTGGTACCCTCATGGGTAACCTCTAATCTATCCCAAATCTCCTTTGCGGAATTACATGTGGAGATTCTATTAAATTCATTAGCATCTAAAGAGCAATATAAGACATTCATGGCCTTAGCATTGAGCTGTGCCATTTTCCTATCATTATCATTCCAATCCCTTTCGGGCTTAGGAACAATAGTGCCATCATAACATGTGTGGGTGTACTAGGTCCATTGATTATAACACCCCATAAGCTCATAATCAGAAGCTTGAATGAATATCTCATTCTAGCTTTCCAATATGAATAATTTGAACCATTAAACAGTGGAGGTCTATTCGTAGAATGACCTTCAGCAAATGATCCAACTTGTGTTGTCATTTGGAACTTTAGCTCTTGATCGTATGATCAAAATCTAATGAGCACTAGCTCTGATACCAATTGTTGGCCCAGATGACACCCAAGAGGGGGGGGTGAATTGGGTTCTTTAAAAATTAGCCTTTTAAAATGTTTGCTTAAGAAGAATGAAAGCAAATGCAATGTAAATACAAAGTGCAGTGAATAAAACAGAGATAGAGATAGAGTCAATGAAGCACGGCAAACACAAAGATTTTATAGTGGTTCGGTGTATCCAACACCTACGTCCACTCCCAAGATTCACTTGGGTCCACACTATAATCTTCCTTGATTACAGCCGAGTTGTTTTACAAGCTCACAACTCAAACTTGTTGTTTTCCCGGGATCACAACGAACCCAGCTGGTTTTCGGGCTCACCAGCACAAAAACCCTAACACAAGCTATACCAAGCTTGTACCGAGGTAAGACTACCTCCACTAGTTCAATCCCCCAGATTGAACTAGACACAAATAATAGAAATATTGTTTTTAAGTACACAGCTCCTCAATGAGCAGATAAACAAAAAGAATAAAGTTTAGAAAGTCTGATTTGTAGTTGGTTGGCTTTTGAGCTTTTCTTCTTTTCTTCAACTCCTTTGAAGTTGAATCAAGCCTCAGCTCCGATTCTTCACAATGAAGCAGTTGAGAAGTTGATTTGAGCTTTTCTTCCTTTCTTTGAAGTTGAAAATCTATTGATTTGCTCTTGAATAGCTCTTGGATTTTCTTCTGAAGCTTCCTTGGATTGTTGAGCTTGAGCACAGAAGGAGCTTCCTTTGATTTCACACTTTTTCTTTCACTCTATTTTGAATCTCGGATTTTTTCAAATGAAGCTCTGTTTTTCCGATTTTTCTTTTCTTTTCTCTTGAAATGAATATCTCTCTATATGTCTATCTTTGATTTGAAAACGGCTTCTCTATTTATAGATTCTGCAAAAATATAGCCGTTAGAAACAAAGAAAAATAGCCATTAATCGAAAATCTAGCCGTTGACGCTGAGTTAGCATTCGAAAAAATTTTGCCCAGATTTGCTGGAGTCGACTCATGCTTTTCCCGAGTCGGCTCGAGGTCATGATACTAAAAATAGAAATGTTTAGAAAGTTATAGGGTCGACTCATCAAAGTAAAGTGTCGACTCCTGAAAGTCGGGGGTCGACTCATGAAAAGTTGGGGTTGACTCGTGAAATGCTCAGAAAAACATACCTCTGGTGTCTGAGCGGAGTCGACTCGCACAGTCATGGAGTCGGCTCGACAGAATCAGGGGTCGACTCAAGAAATTACGTGGGTCGACTCGAGATAGACAGTTATTTCTGTACTCTGAGGGGAGTCGACTCTGAAACTCAAGAGTCGGCTCCGGAACGTATCAAAAATCAGAAGGTTTTCTGATTGACTTTAAATTCATTCCAGATTCATTTTAAATCATTATTTTGACTTGAATACTATAAAATTGACATTAAGAATCACTTCAAGAAATGTTCCAAAAACTCATTGATTGAAATATTAAGTATTGAATTTCTTTTTGAGGGCATAAACATTGAGCTTGAAGTTACTTTCAAATTGATTAAAGTTATACTTTAACATTCTCATTCATTGTTCTAAATAAATTCATTGCTCATGTAAATAAACTCATACATCATTTAATGTACACATGGCTTTTGGTAATCATCAAAATCAATAAGATAGATTGGGGCATGTAATTTTTCAACAAACTCCCCAACAAGGGCCTACCGGCACTTTGCTATCACTTGGCCCCTAGTCCCCAGGAAGCGACACCGGCACCGCCATCTGCATCGGCACCCGAGGCCCTTGACCCACGAGACTTGGAGAGGAGGGGGGAACCGGCCGAGCGGCTGCTCACTTTCCCCCTCGGGGGGGACCCCGTGCAGACGGTTCGAGTTGGAGCCTTACTTCCGGAGGGAGCTCGTGACCGGCTCCTTACCTTTCTGCGGGCCAACGCGACGTCTTCGCATGGTCTGCGTCCGACATGCCCGGGATCCCGGAGGAGGTGATTACACACCAGCTCAACATTCGACCGGAGTGCCGGCCCGTCAGACAGAAGAAAAGGAGTTTTGCCCCGGACCGGCAGAAGGCTGTTGACGAGGAGGTGCGGAAGCTGCTGGCGGCTGGCCACATCCGCGAGGTGCGCTACCCCGACTGGTTGGCGAACGTCGTGATGGTTCGCAAGGCCAGTGGAAGCTGGAGAATGTGCGTGGATTTCACCGACCTCAATAAGGCGTGTCCCAAAGACAGCTTCCCGCTGCCCCGAATCGACCAGCTGGTGGACGCCACCTCCGGGACATGGGACGCTCAGTTTCATGGATGCGTTCTCGGGGTATAATCAAATCAAGATGAGCCCGCTGATGAAGAAGCAACCTCCTTTGTCACGGAGAAAGGGATCTACTGTTACAGGGTGATGCCCTTTGGACTGAAAAACGCCGGGGCTACTTATCAAAGATTAATGAACAAGGTTTTGAGATCAGCTGGGGCGCAACATGGAGGTATATGTGGATGACATGCTGACCAAGAGCACCAATGCAGAAGACCATGTAGCGACCTCGAGGAGACTTTCAACAATCTGCGCCGGTACCGGATGAAGCTCAACCCCCACAAATGCGCCTTCGGAGTAGCAGCTGGCAAGTTCCTGGGTTTCATGGTGACCCAGCGCGGGATCGAAGCCAACCCCGACAAGATCAGAGCCATCCTGGAGATGCGGCCTCCGGTCAGCAAGAAGGAGGTGCAACGCCTGACGGGGAGGGTGGCGGCCTTGAGTCGTTTCATGTCAAGGTCGGCGGAGAGGTGCCTGCCCTTCTTCAAGGCGCTGCGCAAGATCAACGGCTTCGAGTGGACGAAAGAGTGTCAGGGCTCCTTTGAAGAATTGAAGCAGTTTCTCTCCACTCCTCCGCTACTGTCCAAGCCTGAAAATGGAGAGGAGCTCTTTTTATATCTGGCCGCTTCCCCCGAGGCTGTTAGCTCCGTGCTTGTGCGCATGGATACCGACGGAGCCCAGAAGCCAATCTATTATACCAGCAAAGTACTCCATGACGCTGAGACCAGGTATTCAAAAACCGAGAAGATTATCTTCGCCTTGGTGGTCTCTACTCAGCGCCTTCGGCCTTACTTTCAAGCCCATCCCATCGTGGTGCTTACGGACCAGCCCCTGCGAGCTATCTGTCTCGCCCCGACACCTCCGGCCGGCTGGCTAAATGGGCCATCAAGCTAAGCGAGTTCGACCTGTCCATCCGGCCAAGATCAGCCATGAAGTCCCAGGTGTTGGCGGATTTCCTAGTCGAGTGCTCCTGGACCGAGAAGGACGTGGAGGAGGCGCGACCGGAGGAGCCTGGGACTCTCCCTCATCTGGAGGAGGCGGAGGACTGGATCCTGCATGTAGATGGAGCGGCAAACTCTCAAGGGAGCGGAGCCGGACTCATTCTCGCGAGCCCGGAGGGAGACGTGGTGGAGTATGCTCTCAGATTCCAGTTCCCAGCGACCAATAATCAGGCGGAGTACGAAGCCTTGCTGGCGGGGATGAGATTAGCTGAGGAGCTAGGCGCGGGGCGCTTGAGGGCCTTCACGGACTCTCAACTCATTTCTGGACAAATCGCCGGGGAGTACGAGGCTAGGGACCCACCATGTCCCGCTACTTGAGCAAGGTGCAGTCCCAGGCGTCTCTTTTTCTTACTTCCGTGTCAGCTATATCCCCAGGCGGAGAATGCCAGGGCTGACGCGCTGTCCCGCTTGGCCACTTCGGTCGACGGGACGTTGGGAAGAACATACGTGGAGCACCTACAAGTCCCAAGCATTGAGGCCGCGGATGAAGCATTGCCAGTGGAGCAGGAGCCCTCCTGGATGGATGCCTACATCCGGTACTTGACTGACGGTACTCTCCCGGAGACCCCGCTGAGGCCAAGCTGCTCAGGCGAAGGGCCCCGAGATTCTTGATGATGGACGGGAAGCTTTATCGGAGATCCTTCTCATACCCGGTCCTCAGGTGTGGGGCCAACTGAATCAGATTATATCCTCAGGGAGATCCACGAAGGCGTATGCGGGAGTCACCTGGGGGGCAGAGCCCTAGCCTACAAGGCCCTGCGCCAAGGGTACTTTTGGTTGACAATGAAGGAGGATGCGGCCGAGCTTGTCAAGAAGTGTGATAGCTGCCAACGTCATGCCAATATCCAGCGACAGCCGACGTCTCACCTGACCCCCTGGTGGCACCTTGGCCCTTCGCCCAGTGGGGCATGGATATCTTAGGTCCATTTCCCCCGGCCTCCGGGCAGCGGAAGTTTCTCTTGGTGGCGGTGGATCACTTCACCAAGTGGGTTGAAGCTGAGGCTCTGGCCAAGATTACCGAGAGCAAAGTGAGATCTTTCTTCTGGAAGTCAATCATATGTCGGTTCGGGCTGCCGCGCACACTAGTCACTGATAATGGCCGGCAGTTTGACAATGCGCCTTTCCGGGAGTTCTGCTCCGAGCTGGGTATCTGTCAGAGGTTCACTTCCGTCGGGCATCCTCAAACCAACGGGCAGCTGAAGTGACTAACCGGATCATCCTCCAGGGACTGAGATCTCGACTGGATGGCTGCAAGGGACGATGGGTGGAGGAGCTCCCCAACGTGCTATGGGCCTATCATACAACGCCGCGAGCCCCCACTGGCGAAACGCCGTTCAGCTTAGTCTTTGGCTCTGAAGCTGTTATTCCTGTGGAGATCGGTGCACCCAGCCCCCGGGTGGAAGCCTATAGTGAGGAAGGTAACCCTGACCAACTGCGAGCCAACCTCGACCTGGTGGAGGAGGTGCGAGACCGGGCGCGGCTTCGAATGGCAGCCTACCGGCAACGGGCCGCGAAATACTACAACGCTCGCGTGCGCCCCCGGACGTTCCTACCAGGAGACCTAGTCCTTCGACGGGCTGAGGTCTCAAAGCCAACTGAGGGAGGCAAGCTAGCCCCTAACTGGGAGGGGCCTTACCGGATCACCGAGACGCTCGCCACGGAGCTTATAAAATTGAAGAACTTGATGGGACGCCACTCCCTAGGACGTGGAATGCGGATAACCTCCGTCGGTATTATCAGTAATGTATTCCTCCTTTCATGTTAAGTATCATCCTGTATTCACTTGGGTTTTCGCCCCTGTTCAATATTAACAAGATTCAATTTTAGCTACTTAAATCTTACAAAAGCCCGGCGCCCCGTCGGCACTCAAAGCCCTGCACTAGCCAGGCATAAAGCCCAGTGTACCACTGGCAGAGCAGTGTGCCACTGGCTCTCAACAACAAAAGCCCGGCCCCGTCGGCACAAAGCCCTGCACTAGCCAGGCATAAAGCCCAGTGTACCACTGGCAGAGCAGTGTGCCACTGGCTCTCAACAACAAAAGCCCGGCCCCCCGTCGGCACTCAAAGCCCTGCACTAGCCAGGCATAAAGCCCAGTGTACCACTGGCAGAGCAGTGTGCCACTGGCTCTCAACAACAAAAGCCCGGCCCCGTCGGCACTCAAAGCCCTGCACTAGCCAGGCACAAAGCCCAGTGTACCACTGGCAGAGCAGTGTGCCACTGGCTCTCAACAACAAAAGCCCGGCGCCCCGTCGGCACTCAAAGCCCTGCACTAGCCAGGCATAAAGCTCAGTGAGCCGCTGGTGGAGCGGTGCATCACCGGCTCTTCACAACCAGGACCCGACACCCAACAGCACAGTCCCGCTGGTCAGGGCGTTGTGCCGATAGCCCCAAGGAGCCTACCTACCTAACCTCTGACCGGCGGCGTTTTCGCTCCGAAAATTCTACCTTCCCTAGCTCTAACTTTTGGGTTTAAACAGCTGGGGCGGAATAGCTCGGGTGGGGAGTTACCCCCCGAAACTATCAGAACTAATGAGGTGATAAGGCTACATATCAATCGATGAAGTCAATGACAGTTCAGAAGGCATTTTGAAGAGCGTTTTCATTAATTGAAAGAGACTACAAAATGCTGACGTTGTCGGGCTTACAAAAACAAGAAGGGAAAAAGCAAAATCACAAGTGCGAGCTCACGGCTCTGCCAGTGCGGGCTCATCATCAGAAGGGGCCAAGTCTGATGCCGCTCCAGTTCAACCTCCAGAGCCTGGGGGAAGTTCAGATCTCTGGCCACCTTCTCTTTGCCGTGCTGAAACCCGTCAAGAAATACAGCTGCCGAAGCTTCGGCCAGATCGTCTGCGAAGCGCCCGGACGCCTTGTATTCCTCTATGAGCCCAGTGGCTCGGGTTTTCTCTGCGGCAAGGGCTTCCGCCGCGATCCTTTCAGCCTCTCGAGCATGGCTTACCTCCTCCTCGCACCGGCAGGTTTCCTCCCTCGCCGCTCTTGCCTCCTCCGCCGCGATCCTTTCAGCCTCCCGAGCGCGGCTTACCTCCTCCTCGCACCGGCAGGTTTCCTCCCTCGCCGCTCTTGCCTCTTCCGCCGCCGCGCCGCTCGATTTTCAGCCTCCTGGAGAGCTGAGGTTAACTCAGAGATGTGCATGTCTCTGGCCATGACAGCGCTCACAGCCTCCGTCATTTGAGAGAGTGCTGCGCGCGCATGGTCGGCTTCAATCTCTGCCCGGCTCTTGGCGGCCTTCACCTCGCTCGCACAGGTGTCTTTGGCCGACTCCAGCACCTTCTCGGCCGCCTCCGCACGGCGCTGGGCCTCCTCAACCTCTTTCTGCGTCTCCCGCAGAAGAATCTTTCCTCCGTGAATTTCCTCCCTGGCAGCCTTCAGGGAGTGCGCGATCTGCACATGTAAGCCCCAAATCAGCGAAATAAAATGTATACGTATAAGAACAAAAGGTAAGGGACAAGGAGATCGCTTACCCTGACGACGGCGACATAGGAGTCCCGAAAGAACGCCCCTCTTTGGTGGCTAAGGTCCTCAACGATCCTAGGATCAAAGATTGGGCCCAGGACTCGCTCAGCCCAGCAACCGTCATCCAGGGAGTCTCGGGGCGGCCCAGGCTCGCCCCCGCCTCCCTCCGCTGTCTCGGCGGCCCCGGTTCCTCGCATGGGCCACCTCTGGGCGACCCCTCGGAGGGTGGACTCGCGGGGCCAGACGGTCCTCACCCCAGTCCCTGGTGGCGTCTGGTGGGGTCGATCCCCCAGGAGCCGGGAGCTCTTCAGCCGGTATGGACTCTCTCACGACTGGCTCCCCAGCGGCAGCTCCTGCGGTCGTTCCCACCTCTGGTGGAGTGTCGACTGTGAGGTCGACCTCCGGGACAACCGGGACATTTTGCGGAGCCGGGGTGGGGAGACTTGTGCCGGAGGGGAGGCACGGGCCATTGGGCGCTTCGGGGCTGGAGCCTGCTGACCTCTGGATGGCCCTTCCTGGGCCCTTTTCTTGGAGGCGGCTCTCAACAGCTTTGCCGTCGGTATCTTCATCGCTGCATGATATAAGTTGGGTTTCAGAAAAAACTTAAAGAAAAATGTTAAAAAAAAAAAGGAAGAAGGAGAGGGGCAAAGGAGCGGAGTTTTTGGCTAAGGTGGAGAAGGCTTACCCCGGTGGGAGATGAGGCCCGCCGACTCCAGGTTGTCCTCCGATAGCAGCAGAGTGTATCGGGGAATCTCGGTGGCTAGCAGTAATCCCAGTGCCTCCTGGTCCCCAGGCTGGATGGCAACGGCATTCCCCCGGAGGTCGGGGTCTCCCCACTGGGGCCGGACTTGACCGACATTGGCAAAGAAGAAGCGGGACTTCCATCCCTTAATCGACGAAGGGAGAAGGAGCTTTAGGACCCTATTGGGTCGGGGCTGAAATAGCCACCACCCCTTTTGGGCCCGGAGGGAGTAGAAATTGCGGAACAGGCTAATTCTGGGGTGACACTTAGGTGGTGACAGGATGACGAAAGCGCTGATTACACGATAAGAATTTGGAACTAACTGGGAGGGGGTCAAGGAATAGAAGTCAAGGAGGTTGACAAAAAAGGGAGAAGGGAGGACGAAGACCCGCCTGTAGGCAGATCTCGTAAAGAGCCACCCGACCAGGTCGGGAGGAGATGACCTGTCGTCGGGGGTTGGCGGGAATAACTCAACCTCCCGGGGAATCCTATAGCGGGCCCGGATTCTTTCCAGGTCCGACCGTGTCATTGTGGAGGCCGTCCCCTCTGGGGACTCCTCCGCCCTCGAGGAGGCACCGGCTCCAGCCGGCGGCCCCTCGATGGGGCTCCACCGGTGACCCATCGCCGGGCCAGAGGGACACGGTCCTCTGAATCAGAGGACCACTCAACTGGGGGAGAAGGGGTAGGAGAGATACGACGGCTCATAGAGGGAGGACGGTTCTCAGAACTGTCCTCTGAGGTCCAAGAGGGGGAACTCATAAGCGAAGAGGTAAGTCTAAGATGGGAAAAGCTGACCTGGAAGGGGAAAAACCAGGAGCAGGCTCGCAGGTTGCAGAAGAAGTTGGGGAGTAAGCGAGGAAGAAGACGATGGCGAAGGCGGTATGGCGCCAGTTCACCCCCCCCCCTCACCTAGCTTTATCGGGTTTCAAACGTCCCGCCATGTCTCGTCGGCCACGTGGCTCCTTGCCATACGCTGGCTCACCTCGAGGAACGCCTCGGCGCGTGGTGTGGCACGCCCCCAGCCAGTGATGGGACCCCAATGACGTCGCCGTAATGAAAGGAAATGATGATGCGGCTTTTCGCGCGAACTCCAAGGAGCCAGTCCTTACTCTTGAGGGCGATCGCGGCAGGCATAGTGTACGGAAAGCCGCCTCCTTACATTCCCCGCACCGTCTGCATAAAAGACAAGGGCAAGGATCAGCCACGTGGGGAACGCCCCTTGAGCCTCAGCGGTGGGACCCGCTTCACTCCAGGGGCAAGGGGGCATCTGATATGACTGATCCCCGTGTCGTCAGAAAAGGCAACGGCAGCTACTGACCCCGAGACCCCCACCGGTCTTGGGGTGCACTGGCATTTCCCCACCCCCGGGACCCCCTCGGGTTCGGGGGGTGGGGTCATCATTTCTTAACCTCGAGACCCCCACCGGTCTCGGGGTGCACTGGCATTTCCCCACCCCCGGGACCCCCTCGGGGTCGGGGGGTGGGGTCATCATTTCTTAACCCCGAGACCCCCGCCGATCTCGAGGTGCTCCGGCATTCTCACCCCCCTTGGACCCCCTCCGGTTTCAGGTGGAGAGTCATCAGCGGTTAGCATGCAACTCAACTACCAAGGAAAACGACAACTCCAGGTCGTACGGTGCTCGCACGTGATTCTCAGTACGTCCGTGATTGCGCCCCGTTACGAAAGGCCATACCTCATAACGGCGTATGGGGCATTGCATGTCCCTGTACATGGCCATGCCTTGCTACGGCGTACGATTCGCTACTACTTGCAACTGCGCTCGGTCATATCAGCCGACGGCGCGCACTGCATGCCTTCGCAGCCGCTGGACACGTATGATATCACATCAGCGAACGGTACGGGATGTCTCCGACACGCGTAGCGATGATACGAAGACGATCTCCCAAAATAATAAGATAAGGTATTCAGACAATATAAAGGCACGTGCTAGCGCTGTAAGTGGGATCTGAACTCTGGTTTTTCTGAGCTTTCTTCCTCCCAGCAAAAAACCCTAACCGCCTCAGCTCTTCTTCGCTGGAGCGGTTCTCTGTCTGAGCCCAAGTGACTGACTCGATCGTCGGAGGGTCCCTACCGGCGCCACCGGTCTCCGAGGACTTTTCTTGCAGGACTTCGAGAAGAAGAACGTCCGTCTTCCCCGACGTTTGAGGAAGGTAACTTGGCGCCATCACTTTCAATACTTCTTTATTTTTATCCGCTGGTAGCTAGTGTTGAATAGTTTTTTTTTTTTTAATTTTATCCACTGATTATGGTGTAAAGCGGTAGACTGGCTTCACCTTATCGACTAGTTTTGGCAACCTTTTCTAGTTTTTTTATCCGCCACTTATCTTTTGTTTCTTGTTTTTTTTTGTGGTACAAAGCCTTTTGTTTCTTTCAGGAAGAATGAATTGTAACTACTTTGAGTGGTGAAATGCATTTCAATTCTTTTCAACGTACCTCTCGTCCTCCACTTGATATATATATATATTCATCTCTTGTGAATTGTGATTGTCATACGCCATGCTGTCATGGAAGATTAAGCACAGTGATGCTTTGATATTATTCTTTATATTCTTATCAATGTCAGGAGCAAATTGAATGTGTATTTTTTTTTTCATGCTCTCCTTAATCAACAAAAAAAAAAATTAATTATTCTTTTATGCTCTCTCATACCTGTTCTGCCATTCTGATTAATTTAGTTTTTTTTTATGCAACAACATTAGTAGTAGCATAGTAACACATAAATGAGATTTTCAAGAGCTGAGTTTTACTTGCTTCAACGTGGTTGAAAATTGAACTTAATATGAGTATGCATAAATAGTTTGGTTTATCGTGGATTGTATAATGTTTGGTATTTGATTAGTAATGAGTTTGGTTTATTATAGATTGTATAATGTTTAAATTATTGATGGATTGTTGATGAGTATAATTATGCATATTTGAGTATCTGTTGTGATTATGTTGTTAATAAATTCTACATATTTGGTATTTGTAATGATGACTAAAAATAAAAATGCTACAACTCCATCAACATGTGATTCTATTAGAATAGCTTCTACTCAATCTAGTGGTGTTAGAGGGAGAACGATTTTACATGGGCTTATTGCAGAGAAGCTCTTAAATTGAATGGAAATATGAAAAAAGTGAAGTTAGTATGCCTGTTTTGTAATAAAGTATTTGCTGGAGGGGGTATTTATCGAGTTAAACAATATTTAGCAAAGGTAAAATGAGAGGTGGATGGGTGTAAGAAGTTAATGTTGATGTTCAATATCAAATGATACAAAGCTTAAAAAGTATCACAGAAAAGAAAAAGAGATTAGAGGAAGTGCATGATGACGTGAACCCATTTAGTCCTACATATAGGGTGCATAAAAAGGAAGCATATAGGGCCATACATATAAAGGATGATGATGTGGTTGAATTTAGAGGAAAAAAGCATGATAGATCATGAAGATAAAGGAAAAACACTTGCAAATATTGCAAGTTATTTCATGCCTAAAACCACTCTAGGAGCACAACCTACTTAAAAAGTATACTGCAAAACAAAGATGCTATTGAACGATGTGATTTGGCTATTGCTAAATGGATGGTTGATGCATGCATTCCTTTTAATGCTACGAAATCTATGTACTATCAACCTGCTATTGATGCTATTGCTAGTATGGGTCCAGGGTATAAGGGACCAAACTATCATTCTATTCAGGGTCATCTATTGAGTAAGACTATTGATGAGGTAAAAGAATTTGTGGAGAGCTTTTGGGTTACTTGAAAAAAAAATAGGTGCACTATTATGGAGAACGAGTGGATAGATCAGGAAAAGAGGATATTAATTAATTTTTTAATGTATTATCCAAGAGGTACTATTTTTCTTTTCGGAAAAGACTTTGTACATCGCCCCCGGTGCAGCAAGTCCTACGTGGGCTGCACCGCTCCTTCCTATTGGTCCATATGGATCCCATGTGGCCTGACATGATGGGACAAAATAGCAAGGGGATAATGTTACTTTTGATCGTACATCTATTAAAAGTCGTTCAACCTTTCATCATTGGTGTGAAGACGAAAATGCCCTTTCCCTCCAGCCTACTTCAACCCGCCATCTTATTTGGATTTTGCTGATAAAAAATCGTAAGGTTCTGGCCTGGAAGAAGAGTATCCGAAGGAGTGGCAAAGCTCTGCCAGACGATATCCTTGCGCGCATTCAAGAGAATAAGTTTCCCATCGTCCATAGACTGCTGAAGCGACGGAGGAGTTGTGAGTGTTGCTGCTCCAGACCTCAGCTCCCTTCGAAGAGTCGAAGAGAACGAGACCTCCGGCCTCATTGGGTTGAAGAAACGAATTATATCCAACAGAAACATGAGTGCCGACACCCATACAGGCACCTGCTCGGATGACGGGATCGATCTCGAGTTGAAGCGAATGCCGACTTCATACTGGTTAGGTTCGTCAGGGCGGCTAAGAACTCCAATGCAAAGTTCCCATTGGGGAGATCCAGGAATCACGCTTTGCACCGAAAGCTTAGAACCAAGAGGAATTTCCCGAGCTTCGATATGAAAGAAGACAGTGGAACAGAGTAGAAAATGGGGAACCAAAATAGGGTGTCGTGGGTTTTTTGAGCAGGTTTTGAACTAGGGTGTCGTAGGTTTTAAATTGGGGTATCGTGGGTCTTGAACTGGGGTATCGTGGGTCTTGAACTCGGGGTGTCGTGGGTCTTGAACTGGGGGTGTCGTGGGTCTTGAACTAGGGTGTCTGGGTCTTGAACTGGGGTGTCATGGGTCTTGAACTGGGGGTGTCGTGGGTCTTGAACTAGGGGTGTCATGGGTCTTGAACTGGGGGTGTCGTGGGTTTTTAACTGGGGGTGTCATGGGTCTTGAACTAGGGTGTCGTGGGTCTTGAACTGGGGTGTCATGGTCTTGAACTAGGGTGTCATGGGTCTTGAACTGGGGGTGTCGTGGGTCTTGAACTAGGGTGTCGTGGGTCTTGAACTGGGTGTCATGGGTCTTGAACTAGGGTGTCATGGGTCTTGAACTGGGAGTATCATGGGTCTTGAACTAGGATGTCGTGGGTCTTGAACTGGGGTGTCGTGGGTCTTGAACTAGTGGTATCGTGGGTCTTGAACTGAAAGTGTCATGGGTCTTGAATTAGGATGTCGTGGGTCTTGAACTGGGGTGTCAGCCACTGCAGCCTCTCGGTCAGCTCCATCACCTGGGTTCTCAGCACGGAGTTCTCTGTCCCCAGCTTGAGGTATTGCTGGGTGATCAAATTGACCTGCCTCACAATCTGCTCGTTCTCATTCTTAAGCTGAGCTTCTTGGTTTATGAGATCGTCGAGGCGCTGCTACTTCCTCATCCGGGACCTCCTCGCCGACTCCCTGTTCGAGAGCATCCTCTTCCGCTTCCTCTCATCCATCGCAAGCTGCGGATTGCCTTCGGACCCGGAAGATTGGCGGGGCGGCAGCGAAGACATTCTCCTTCAAACGAG